>JAQHUG010000079.1:1550285-1565285 GCA_028555095.1 Dicrostonyx torquatus
CCAGCTAGGTATTTGGGCAGCAGAGGAGAGGGTCCCTGAACTAGCCTTGTCCCATGTCTTTTTTTATCTTTTGTGTTCAAGCAGATATGTGATTCTGGGATTTGTGTTCTCAAGTCAGCTAACTAGAAGCCTGAAAGTTTTCATAGGTATTAGTAGATTTTTCTAGAAATCTAAGGGACTAGCTGTGGAAAGTGAAGACAGACAGATGTCCTGAGGTGTCTGCTAATATTCTTCCATCTAACTTGCTATCTCCAACTCTTTTCTCTTCCTACATTTATCATTGAAAAGAAACATCTCACTTGAGATGGGAAGTCAATGACCAGAAATCCATGCAAGCAGTGAGAATAATGTGTGAAGAAAAGCAGACAAGTAGCAAGGGTCTGGGGAACACGATGTCATTCATAGTTTCTGATCTGAAAAGACATTCTTGATTCTAGTCGGTTGGAATGGTGTTTAGGAGGCAACGCTAAAACAAGGATTTGGGTGTTATGGCATATCTTGTGGTGTGTGTGTGTGTATGTGTGTGAGTGCGTGTACAATGTGAGTGTCGGGGCTGTAACAAAGGGGCAACAACTAGCAAAGTAGACAGCATAAACAAATACTACTTGGTATTATGAACTTGACACTTTAGTGTGGCTCGATTTTTCCATTTTATTCAGAACATGAAATTTGAAACTTAATGTACAAGCTCAACATTGGCAATTAAATTCAGCTATTAAAAACCACTGTGTCAGAGAGAAAAGCGGAATCTTCAGATGGGTTTAGTGCACAAGTTGCAAATTTTTGACCTTTGAGTCAAATTCGTTTTGTAATTTCTTAGGATCACCATGATTTCAAGCCAAGAACAGACTCATGTGCCAGTAAAGGGACTGGCCAGTGATTCGGGTGCCATTATGACATGCCCCGTCATAAGCTTCTTCAGTCTTTAAAGTTTTTCACCAGCATATGTTAATTACACATAATAAGGTATTTCATTGTGAGATTTTCAAACATTTATGCAATGTATTTTGATCACACTCACACACGCGCGCGCATACAAACACACACACACACACACACACACACACACACGTCACCTCATTTGTCCCTTTCCTTCTCAGGTCAGCTAGTTTTCCTTCTGTGTTTTGGTTTGGTTTTTGGTTTGGGGTTTGTTTTTGTTGTTAATAACCCAAATAATTTGCTTGGGATTGCTTCCAGAGTATGTGTGAAATGTTGAATAGAGGATGAAGTTGATTAATTTCTGCATCAGTAGCTTCAGAGACAAAATTCTGTAACTGTAATGTCAGTGCTGGGTGGAAAGAAAATATCCTACCCAAATTATATTCCTGATTATTACCCAATGTGTTTTCACCCTCAGTTTTATGGTATTTGTAGTCATTAATATTTGGGGTAAAGCAAAGAAAACCAGCCTACAAATCACAATCCCAGAGAACCTAGACAACAATGAGGACCCTAAGAGAGACATACATGGATCTAACCTACATGTGAAATAGAAAAGGACAAGATCTCCTGAGTAAACTGGGAGCATGGGGACCATGGGAAAGGGCAGAAGGGTAGGGAAGGGAAGAGGCAAGGTGGAGAGCAGAGAAAAATGTATAGCTCAATAAAATAAAATAAAATAAATATTTTGGGGTTTGTTTTATTTTCCTTTTAAAGACTTAAATTTGCACGGGCTTCTTACTTAGCATGATATGAACCCTGATCCCTCCAAAATGCACCAAGAAAATCAAACTATAGCTTTTGAGGACCCTTCTTTGATATTTGCATAGAGGATTCTTGACATTTCTATGGCAATTCTCTTCAAATTTGTCACTTTCATACCACCTTTATATTTTTGCTATGTAACCACACACTCTCCTTATTATTCTTTGCATGACTTGTTTTTTATGTTTACTTACACATGCTCATTTTAGAAGTGTATCTTCTGACTACCTGGTCCATCTCAGTCTGGAATATATTCCATTTTCCAGCCTCACATCTGATGGCTGTGATCATCTTGGAGGGCCAAACCTGGGCTAGCTACTCTATGCTCATATGCCCCTTTGATAGCCCAATCACTTTTAATCCTCTTCCCATGTGATATTTGCTAATCTGCTATTGAAAGACTATCCTGGTGTGCCATCAAGGCCTTTTTGCCCTTCCTTATAATGTCCAAATTGTTGTTGTCATGAAGGCAATGCTTAACAAGTCGTCAAAACGGCATAGTGCCATGCCTAAAGTCTATTTTCCTGTTTTGCCTTCTCTAAGTCGCGGCCAAGCTTTTCCCAATAGGGGAGAGTAAAATCACCTGAGGCCGCCAACCAGGGTGCATTGTGGTCAATGTCTTTCATGACCGTATCAATGGTGCTTCGCAAGATCTTTAGGCCCCGCTGTCTCAACAAGGCCTACAAGGGACTAATCAGGTCCCCAGCATCGGGACCCACACCCTGAGAATTACCCATGATGGACAAACGGGTAATGGAGGGCCACGTTATCTACAGTAGACTTAAAACCAACCCGAACCTATGGTTGTCTTATTTATAGCAGGCTTACTTTCGGTTTTGTTGTTTAAGGAAGCTCAAAACAATGGCACTCCTGTCCAGGTTTATGACAGCGCATCCAAAAACAACAAAACAACACACATACCACCATCAACAAAAAGACAGCATAATAGACATCAGGACTCATTCCAGCAATTAGCATAATGGGGACTTGCTTACCGGTACCACCATTCCGCGTGTCGAGTTCTGAATCCTCTTTAGCTCCTCACTTGGCATCCAAAAAACGTCCAGTGTCCTGGGTTTCGGCACCAGTTGCGGCAAACCCCCTGACCAGCAGGGAAGAATGATCACCAGTCAAGTATTCTTCCCAAATCACGCCTTTATTGGAGTCTCTTGATTAAAGGAAGAGCAGGAAGCAAAGAGAGAGATGACTAAACAGCAGCTGCTTATATAGGGAATAAGGACATGGGTTGTGCCTGGATTGGCTACTTGCTTATTTTGCGACGCCCCCAGCCACAGGATTGGCTATGATCACCATGCATCACTGCACATGCAAGAGGCTCCACCTAGAGCCTTGCCTAGAATGGATTTGTTTTCTTTGGCACTGCAGGAACCCGGCGCCATCTTGTAATGGCGGCCACAAATTGGCTCCCTGCAATATGACATAAGGAAATAGTGATTTTTCAAAGCAAGGCAGAAATCTATCATCATTACAAAATTACTGTTGTTAGTAAGTTAAGTTTAAAAGGCAAAAAACTCAGAAGCCCTGTACCTTTCCTGCCTCCCAGGGTATTTGCCCTTAAATTCGGAGATGCCATTCTAGTTTCTAGGCTTGGTTGTGGAACTCTGATAAAAACATCATGCCTGCCTTTCAACGAATGAGCACTGGCTGCTCTTCCAGAGGACTCAAGTTCTAGTCCCAACACCCTCATGACAACTCACAACCATCTGTAACTCCAGTCCCAGGGACTCTGCACCTTCTTCTGCCCACTACCAAAAACATAGTGCACAGACATACATGCAGATAAAAGACTCATGCACATAAAATCATTTTAAACAAATAAAACAGATTATTAAAAATAAACATTTGTGCTAGTTGAATCAAACTGTGTAGGGGGAATGAAATCAATATTTGTCGTTTTCTGCTTCTCAAGAGGTTGATGGCAGAAGATGTTGGATTCTGAGGAGATGATGGGAACTTATTGGAAATGGCAGAAATAAGTAATAAAAGAATTATGTTGATATTTCAGACAAATTGAATTAGGTCTCACTGCTCTATGATCCCAGGTTAAGCACTTCATTCTCACATGAAAGTCAAATTATTTATTCTGAAGTTAAACCCATCACCACAATCCCAAAGGCATTGGTCTCCCCAGAGACAGCAGGGCGGGAGCAGTGTTAAAGCATGTTGCTGTCTTATTTTGTAAAAACACCTTAATTAATGAATTTACAAGTGTCTATGAGAAAGGCGAGTAGGACACTGAGACCAGCCTGCTTGGATTTGACTTCCATCTTCAGCTGGAATTCACTCAGCCACCCATGACTTCGTAATGAAATCAGAGAAACTGTGTGTCTTGTTCAATTCTCCAGGATTTGGCTGCGCAGGCAGTAGGTGAGCTCAGGGTTAGAGACACATCTGCCCTTGTTGCTATCAATTTTTATAGATTTGAAGTGGCCCGAGAGGTTTGTGTGCACTGTTCTTTCTCCCTTGTCTGAAGTCTTGTCAGTGTCAGGAGCATCTCCCTGGGAGTCTGAACTTCCCTTTAATCTAATCCATTTAGAAAATGACTTGGAATTTATTGAATAAAGTGGAGAAAATTGATACCTTTTCATTAGGCTGACAAAGTCTTTTTCACTGCTGGCATCTGAAATGTGTTTTCTATTTAAATTTTATTTATATCAATCTTCTCTAGTAGGAGTGAGATTAAAACGAAAGACCTTACAATCAGTGTGCCACTTTCCCATTACTGCCAATGCTCTGAGTGCTGGCTTTGCAAATGAACTTGATGCCAGGAATTTTCCGGGCATGATTTAGTATTCCAGATCAGTTGCAAAGTGAAATAAAGCAAAAGTGATATTTTAATGTATCAATAACCATAAAAGTGATTACTTTGAATATGAAAAGAAGAAAGCATACTTAACCGACATTAACTGATTATAGTAAATCTGCAGCAATTCTAGCAAAAAACCACATTAGAGAGCCTAATACCTTTGCAAAATACTCTTTTCAATTTGAAAAAAATACTTGCATACCTATGTAGTCCTCCAAGGAGACATTTCTGAAGTTGTAAGAAAACATAGTCAAATGGAACAGTGTGCCTCCACCACACACGATTATGGGCAATATTCCTCTCTATTGACATTTATTTCTATGTTCAGAATGCTAGAAAATGGTTAAATAATGGCTACAGAATCAAAGGAGAAGAATTCCAAGTACGTTTTTGTGGACAATGGAAGAGCTTTTGGAAACATTTGTGCCTCAACAAAACAAACAACTTCTGTGGTCTATGAGCTTCTGTGACATGTTTACTGTCTTAACTCTGAAATGTTAAATTAAGAGATTCAGGATATAAGTAAGCAATATGGAATTTATTTAAGAGTCATGGATCCTTCTGTTCCTCTTATAACTGATTAAAAATCATATACTGGGGACCGTGGAGATGGCTCAGTGGATAATAGACTTGCCGTACAGCATGAAGAACAAAGTTTGAACCTCTAGTACCCACATAAATGCCAGACAGCCCAGCTGTAATCCTAGAACTCTGCAGGCAGAAATGGGTGATGCCCAGAGCCATCTGGCTTGCTAGGCTAAGTGAAATCAGTGAGTCGCAAGTTTAGAGAGAGGGACCTTGCCTCAGTAAATAAAGTGGAGAAAGATTAAGGAAGACACTCAATATCAACTTCTGGGTCTCACAGGCCAGCACAGACATGTATGCTCATACACATGTAAACACATATGCACACACATACACACACACAAAATTGAACCTACACTGGTGTGAAAGTACATTTAGCTGAACTAACTTCGAAAAGAAAGCTGGACAAAGTGTTAGGATCTTTACTAGATTCATGGTTAGAGATATCCTGGAGAGATTGCAGAGTAAGCCTGGACCCAAGTGCTAGTGACCAGCTGAAGAAGGAAAAGCTTACTGGTAGTAACAAGAGCTTGTGGTTCTCCCTTGCGAGCAGAAGCTGGAAGGTTCTGTCACCAGAACAGATCATTCTTTATAAAGCAGTAAGTGTGCCCCAGCGAGTGATAAGATATCTCCAGACAACCAGTGATGACAAGAGAGGACTCGGTGATTTCCTTCCACTTTATCACCAATGCAAAGCTGCTCCTATCTCTTATAAAAAAATATGCCTGTGTGTTCTACTATGAAGTTTTCTTTTTTAAAAATATTTATTTATTTATTATGTATACAATATTCTGTCTGTGTGTATGTATGTCTGCAGGCCAGAAGAGGGCACCAGACCTCATTACAGATGGTTGTGAGCCACCATGTGGTTGCCGGGAATTGAACTATGAAATTTTCTTAATGATGAAATAATTTCATCAGTGGGAAATCCTCTTGCCACTTCCACCCTCCTTATCTGAATTAGATCCACTTCTCATATCCCTGAAGGTGTATTGTGTCTTCAGGCAGCACAGTTTGGCTCTCAGTATCTATTTTTTACACCCATGTGTCTCTTATAAGAAGCTAGCAGTGACTGAAAGGTGGGAACTGTTCCTCTTTTTTTATTTGTAGGACAAAAGTCAATGCATAGCTTCTGAATGCATAGATATAACACTTTTCTCCAAATATGCTTTCAAGGAGCAATCTTACCCAGAGACATTGTATCAATTTTTGTGGTTTTGTCCTTCTTATGTTACATTCCCCACCTTCAACGACACCTTTATGAAAGAAAATTACCTCTGGAAATGTCTGGTAAGTGCTAGAAAACAATTGTAGAAACCGCCATGTGGAGAGTACAACCTTTATTAGGAGTTATGCTAAATAATTTACGTCATGTGAAATTCACAATAACCTGTTGTGGTTTTCGTAAGTGAGGAACCTGATTCTTGAGCCAAACCATGTTTGACATTCATGTTGCTAATGAGTGGTGGAGTTAAGACAGAAACTTGAGACCCAGTATCATGGACATGTCATTCAGCACATGCCATGGAGCTTGACAATGCATAATGCCTCAGGCTAGACCTTCAATGTCTGATCATAAGAAGAGGGTGTCTGGATAAATTGCAGGGATGGGTATTCAGTGCTTTGATTTTCTGTTTGCTTTGATAAAGACAATGACATACACAGAATTATTACACATACCTTAAGAAGAAAAACTACTGCAACTGCAAAAAGGAAGGCTGGAGAGCCGCCCCACCCCTATGGAGCTGTCGCCGTCTCTTCCTTTGCATGATGGGCTGGATAAAAATGAGGGTGGAAACCTGATTGATGTGCTTATAATCTTCTAGGAACGTGAATGTGATCATATATTCAAACACTTATTTATGTTCAGACTCTTATAAGCCATAAAAGCAAGCTGGGACTTTGGCATAACAGTGAAGAACAATGGTGTAGTCTCTAGCTTGTGACAAACTGCTGTTCTGCCTAGAGTGACTTGATTCTTCAGAGTTCGAAAACATGATGACACCAGTGGAAATGACAGCCAGAATGTATTGAGTGTTCACTAAATGCCATTGTCTGCCTTGTGCTTCACACGCTTTTTGCCATGTAATCCTCACAATCACTGTTTCAGACATTTCTTTTTCTTGTTCTGTTTCAGATTTTAAACATTCATTTGTGAGTTGATAACTTACAGTCAGCTATTACTACCACTCAAATAAGAAAATGTAAGATTTCTCCTGGGTTTTTTTATATTATTATATAATTGCATCATTTTCTCATTTCTCTCCACCATCCAAGCCCTCCCATGTAATACCTTGCTTTCTTATAAAATATTGTCTCTCTCACACACACACACACACACACACACACACAAACACACAAATTATATTGTTCCTACATAAGTAAATGCAACCTGCCCAATCCATATAATGTTGTTTGTATGTGTAATACCAAATGGTTAGCCCTGAAAACAAATTATCTATTTCTGAGGTTTGGCACTTAGTGCTAGCCAGTGGGTACGTTATTCCACTGTCCACTGCCATGAGAGGGACAACTTAGGTGTTGGAGTTACTGGCCACATTGTTTCCTCCAGTGCTTCTAACACTGCTACCAGCTCTGCACTTCTTAGGTGTTCTACTGCAGGAACCCGAAATCAAGCCTTTATGTTAATTAGACCTCTGTCGTGGTCTTCATCACTCTAGGTGTACTAATAGTGCGTCGACAAACATTTCCTGGCCTGAGAGTCAACCGCTGTTTGCTGAGATGATAAAAGCCGGATATCTACTCTTGTTCAATACGACACTTCTGTGCTATGTTTAGTAAACTTAGCGCTGATTAGTATCTCACTACATCTCCTCATCAACGGCCATAGTGATAACAGGAGCAGTATCCAACAAGGATGCCCGCCCATCTAGATTCTCACTGACAAGCGGTTTGATGCTCCTTACAGTATCTTTTTGGCCTGGCAGCAGTATGATCTGGTGTACGGGAGAAATCCAGGACTCATGATTAAAGGGGCTTTAGTGATTTTTAAGAATCTCTCCAGGAAACATGAACATCCTTAAAAGGGCTGAAGATCAGAAATTTCCTGCACGTGACACATTCGCAGTGCAAATCCCTCAACCCCAGGGTTAAAAGGGACCCCTTTCATAATCACTACGGAAAAGAGGAAGTCGTTTTTGTAGATGGTGTTTAATTAACTCGGTTTTTCTAAGGGATGAAAAAGCCCTTGTCACAGTTACAGATCTGCCACACAGCATCCCTCACTTCCAAAATTGTTCCCTGGTGGGGATTTCTGTTACAATGTTGTAACTAATGGAACTGAGCAGAGCGCGTCTCAGACCGGAGAAGCAGCAAGCGTGCTGAAACTAATTTCATCAGACGCTGAATGGTTTTTATTTTCTGTATGTGTTTGTTTGACATGAAATTATTTTCAGCAGTAATATGGTAGGGAGAATTCATTCACTCAGCGATCAATAATTGCTTTAAGTTCTCCAAATTCTGAACACAAAGCTATAAAATTGTGAGTTCTGCGAGGATTGTGTTTAAGATGGCCAGGGGGCTCTCTTACCTCTGTAAACCTGGAAAAGCTAAACACTAGGGCTCCATAGTAACCCCTGGGAGGACGATGTAATACATCTTCAGTTCTTAGTACAGGGGACAGGAGGGGTGACACACCACTGCAATGCTAACCCTCAGGGGTGGAAGCAGACATATCATTAAGTGTGGGCCAACCTGGGCTACATAATAAAGATCCTCAAGATGAAAAAAAAATCTAATATAGAAACACATGGCTGATGTTCAGTAGATGCCAGTTATCGGTATTACTAACTACTATAATTTGAAACAATTAAGAATTATTCAGATGTAGAATCTAAATTTTTGAATGTATATTTTAATATTATTAGTACATATTAGTACATGGAATGAAAGTAGACTATGACAATGAAGGGGTCTAAAGGGAAGGAATGGGGAAAACAGAGCGGTAATAAAGAAAAGAACCAAATAGTGTGTTTCATTCATGTGTAAAATCTAGTTTTGGTGGGAGGAACAGGAAAGGGACTTTGGGGTAGAGGAAAATGACCAGTGGGAAGAAGCAAAGGAAGGGAAGGGGAGGGTGCCCATGGAAGCTAGAAGAGGGTATTGGATCCTCAGGGATGAGAGTTACATATAACTATGAGCCACCATGTGGGTTCTGGGAACTGACTTGGGTCATCTGGTTAGGGAGCCCTTGTAACTACTGATCTATCTCTCTAGCCCTCTCCCTTTTTCTCTTCTTCCTCCTCCTCTTCCTCTTCTTCCTCTTCTTCTTCCTCTTCCTCCTCTTCTTCCTCTTCCTTGTGTGCTGAGTAGGAAAAAAGAATTTTTATAACCATGTTTTTCTCCTTTTAATTTTATCTCCATTTTAAAAAGTATCATAGAACAGCTAAATTGCACTGATGAAGCTCATTTTATGAAGTTTAACAGATTTTAACTGTTCCCAAGTTTGAAGGTTTAAAATAGCTTCCCATTTAAGCAAAGGAAAGGGGTAGTTTGAAACGGTCTTTGTCAATCATATAAAAGATATTAAAGAAATTCAAGTTTATGAAAAAAAAGTGAGAATGAGGGACTTCAGTTTGACCTAAGATGAGAAGAAGTGTGTATGAAGATGCCCGTATGATGGGGTGGTCCATCAAACAAGGCCGTGCTGGATGATGAACCAGATTCACAGAGGAAAGGCAGATCGGCAACTTCATTCTGTGTAGTTCCATCTACACAGTCTGTGGCTCTTTAAAGCTTTGAATTAAAGGTGCTTCTTGAGTTTGGAAACTCTTTTCTGTCTGTCTGTCTATACATTTGCCTAGAAGACATTAGTGCCCAAGAGAAAGGGAAACGACTTTGGTAGGAGCTTGTAGCAAAGAGGGCAGAGAGCTGCCTGCAGGAAGGGAGGGAGCACAGGGCTTTAGAAGCAGGCACAAATACTACAGGCTGACCTCACTGCCAGGTGTTCATTATTACTATGCCTCTATGAGAAAAAAACATATGTTATAACATGCTCAATGAAAGAGTCATTGGAGAGCATCTTCCCCTCAGAGAGGAGGTCAGATGGTATCTGTTCAGTCCAGGGCCATGGTATGGAAATATGGGGCAGGCTTTAAAAGAGAATGTTGGCTTTGACGACAAATGGGAATGAATTATTTCTGGCTAAACGCCAGCTGAAGGGAACCGCATGTTACAGGATTTCAATAAATGCCAGCAAATCCTTATTTTTCTCTCATGTTATTGAAGTTTTATCATTTATTTTTGTTCCCTGCCAATGTAACATTGGTTTTCTTTGCTGCAGAAAATTTAGACTCTCTTATTTAATGCACTCACCTATTCATCAGCATGAGTCCTTTTACACATGTCATAAAAACCCCACCCTTCTCCATGCATACTAGCAAGAAAAATAACTAGACAGTCATGTCGTAAGGCTGAACCGTGGGAAGAATTTTGTCTGTCTCATCATCTCATGCTGTCCTGTACATAGATAGGAGGCTTAGTGAACTTTGACCTCTGATGCCTTCTTAGCAAGCCTGATGGAGGCATCATATTTGCATTGGTCTGTTCCACATGAATGTGACAAATCGCCCCTGAAAAATGTTCTTAAATTCATGATATAAAGAAACAGGTGTGATTTTTGTCTACATAACCCTGTCCAGTGATTTTGACTCAATGCAATGCCAAAGCAATATTGAAATCTAAGGGAAATGAGCTAAAGGAAGGGTGAAATGGGGTTGAAGATATGACTCAGCAATTAGGAGCATTGGCTACTCTTCCAAAGGCCTGGGTTGGTTTCCTATAGCCAGCAGGCAACTCACAACCATCTGTAACTCCAGCTTCAGGGGATCTGATGCCCTCTTCTGGCCCTCTTCGTGTATTGCATGCATGTAGTGTACAGAGAAGCACACAAGCAAAATATCCACATACAATAAATTAAAAAATATAAATAAATCTTTTAATTTAAAAAATGTGGAAGAAAGAAAGTCTAAATTCAGGTGGCTGTTTGGGTATGTATACCACATATTTTTAAGATAGAAATCTAATCCCTATAGTTAATACAGGAAGCGTGGAAAATTTTAATGCGTTCCTACTTCCCTGCATTTTAATATTCATCCCCTGAGACATAAGTTTTCTTGGCTTCTTTATCACTATGATTTAAAATCATGGTAGCTGTACCTTTGGGGATGGGAGGTGAGATGGCTGAGTAGCTGGAGGCCCAGTATAGAATTCGAATAACCAGCCAAACAAAAAGAAAACATGGTTGCCATTTGCCATTTTGAGCATGTGTGTTTATTGTTGCTGTTTTGCGGGGGGGGTACTTATTTTTATTTCATGCATATGAGTGTTGACCTGCTTGTATGAATGTGCACTGTGTGCATGACTGGTGCCCTTGAAGCATCCCCTTGAGCTGGAGTTATAGACTCCAGCCACTGTGTGGGTGTTGGGAGCTGAACTCCAGGTTTTCTGCATGAGTAGGAAGTGCTCTTAGGCCCTGAGCCCTTTCTCCAGGCCCTTCTTTTGAGATCTTCAAATGGGACAAACCCAGATGGATTTTTGAGGAACTAACACAGTGAAAACCACAGCATAACAGATATTTGTTTTTCACTGTTTTATCAAGTCTCATTATCAAAAACATATGTGTGTATTCATATATATATATATATATATATATATGAATACACACATATGTATTCATTGCCAGTGTCTTAATATGACCATCCTTGATATAACCCCGAAAGACAGTTTCATCTGAGGTTGGGCTTGTGTAGTTCTTCCACATCTGTGCACACACACGAAAGGGAAACCACTGCCCATACCAACAGCACCTTTGACTGCAAAGGAGCAGGTTTCTCTTTATCATTACTCTTGATTTGTACTTTACAGCTCTGCTTCTACACTTTCAGTTTTGCTTTTTTTTTCTTTTGCTAGGGCTTTGAAATTCTCAAAGGACCGAGGCTAAGGGATAAACCTAATACTGGGTGGATAAACTGGCCTTTTTGGAAAGAATACGTTAGTCATTCTAAAGAATACTCAACTCTTTGCCCTATTAACTGGTAAGAAATAGCACAAGGTGCCTCATCTACAAAAAGTAGTGAGTCAAAATCCCTCAAAATCTGAGACTAAGTTCCCACATAGCATGCTTCGGGCCAGGAAGAGCTACATAACGAGACCCGTCACAGACAAAATGACACAAAAGTGTTTCATTCCTCATTTTTTTAACTATATGAGGTGAATTTGGACAGGATGATGGCATTGTTATATTTCCATTATAATGTATTATACAGTTTTCTTGATGTGTCTTTCCTATCCAGTCTTAGAAGATGGGAATAGACCTACTGTGCTATTAAATATTAAATTCAGAGAATATTAAAACCTGCAAAAGGATACAGCATCAGAACAGGGTTATAAGGCAAAGTACCAACTATAGTTGTTTCCTGTTTTCCTGCAGCCTCCATAGTGATTGGGAAATGGTGGTGTGAGATGGAGCCCTGCCTAGAAGGAGAAGAGTGTAAGACACTCCCTGACAATTCTGGATGGATGTGTGCCACAGGCAACAAAATTAAGACCACAAGAGTAAGTCCACTTCAACTACTGCATTCATGTCTCGGATTGTACCATTTCCTTTGCTCATTGGCAGCAGTCTGAAGGGCTTTGAGTGGGCGGTTACTTGGGGAATGTATCTTCCAACCATGGTGCTCAGAGTGATAAGCACATGGCTTGCTTCATTCATCCAGGTGGTATGCTGAAAAGGACTGTGTTTAAGTACAATAATGACATTTTAGAGAAATACAAAGAGATTTGTAAAATCAGTAATTATTCCTTGATTTCTCTGGTTAAACCAGGAGCTTCCTAAAATGTATGAAGTCTGTACGTAACATTGCCTCATCCTTTAGAATCGGTGTTATGCTCTGCTGTAGCACGATGGGGTAATGTCACTAGGCCAACCATTCATCATGTAGGGACTGAACTGTGATGGGAATGTGAGACACCTAAAAGGGAGAAGGGGAGTGGAGTTCTGGATCTTAAGAGAGATTATTTATTCACTAGTATAAAGGCATGAAATTAGTTTAACAGCTGGTATCATCCTCCTATGCTGTGATTTACCCAACTGTCAGCATATCAGCCCTGGAGAGTGTGTGTGTGCCTGCATGTGTGTGTGAGTACTTGTAACTGGGTTCGTGTGCTTTTATTACTTGGCATTCAAAAGTGATCTTTACCAGTTCAAAGTCCACATGATAAACATTTACTCTAACAAAAGGTTATTCAATTTTTTAATTTTAGCTACTACATTATGAACCTTGATACGATCCTTCTTTCAATATCATACTGTCAATTAGTAAAAGTGATCTTTACAGCTATGTGGTACCGAAATCATCAATAAAGTTACATAATGCTATATTAAACACTCAAGTTCTCACATACAAAATAAAGGAACTTCAAATATAGTTACTCATGTGGACTCTAGTGGCCAACAAATGGCCATAATTCCTTGACTTATGGTCAAGAGGGATTTCTGAACCACCTCAGCTTATTCATATGAATCCTTTGTCTCTGAATAATTCAGCACAGATTTTTTTCCTTACATTGCAATTAAACACTTACATAAGGAAGCGTCAAGAAGTGAGGCTGGCTCAGGTTTCTTATGCTCCAAAAAAAATTGTTTTAATTAGCTGATGGAGGAGGCCAATTTTGGCTCGAGTTCTGTTTTCTCTGAAACATACCTGGACAAACCAGAACACTTGAAGCTACTCTGAATTTTAGTTAGAGTCCAATAAATTTTGGTCAGAACAAATAATTTAGGTGTCTTATGCCAAGACTCAGTCCTTCTTCAACTGATAACTGATGTCCTATATGGCAGGTACCCCATTGCTCTCACACTGGCTAATAATCCAAAACTCATTAATAAAAATTAATCCAACTCAAATTATTTCAGTATTTAAGTATAGAAAATTCCATGAATACCAATTCAGAGACTCTTTGGAAGATAGACTTTGTACTAAAAATGAAAATGAAAAAAACTAAAAAATGAAAATATCCAGAAATAGTTCATGATGCTTTTTGGAGAACTGTCCAACTTATATCCAAATTCGACCTCTATTTTAACCATCTGGCACGTTGTAATGCACCTCCGAACACTTTCCACTTGGAAGGAGCCTTGTGAAGAATCTGATCATTGTAATCGAGGTTGTAGTGGCTGTTTACCCCACCCTGGTGCACAGAGATTGACCCAGGCAAATGAAGGTACAAGAGAAATAAACCATGGCTGATACTGTTTTGAAAGTTGAGGGTGTATGTGTTCTCACACATCTGAGAATTCTCAAGGCTACCTTTAGAGTGGACAAAGAGGACACTAAATAAGGCTGTGCTTTATAAACACGAGAGGAGCAAACATTACTCTCATCTTTTCTCTGCTAGATTCCCAAGAACTCCCAGATTGGGAAAAAAGACTCTTTTAAGCAGGAAACACAGCCATTGAGCCCAGACATTCGTTCATCCAGGAGCCCATATTCTGAACAGGTGGTAGACTAGCACCACCTCTTAGATAAGATGTCCCCAAAACAAGGTCTATGCTAATTTTTTACACACTTCTGTGGATTCGTTCCATGAGATTACACGTAGGCCTACCCATTTCAAATATTGACTCTAGCAATTTAACTTTTAAAGTAGTTTAATTCACAGAGGGACTTCAATCATTTTGAGTTCATCTTTATTGCTAAGAGGTAAGAAACATAAAAGAAACCACTCATTTTCTTCTTATATGTAAGATTGGTTTAAAAAGAACACTACCCACAATTTTAAAAAAGAAAAAGTTAAAAGATATTCTAAACTAGTAACTGTTAAAATGACAAGTGAGCATTTCTTTTCTTTTTTGTAGTTTAAAC
>JAQHUG010000079.1:1567785-1573284 GCA_028555095.1 Dicrostonyx torquatus
GAACCTTAAATTACACAATAAAACATAATAGTCATCTTGTAAAGTCACTGCTTTTGTGAGTGGCCAACACAATCCATGGTCCTGTTGATGGTCTCTTGGTCTCCCACAGATGATGACTTTGAATTTGACAGCTTTTGTCCATCCTATTTACCCCTGTAGTAAAAGGAGGTGCAAGCTGTGTCCCGCCCAGCTCCCGGTACAGGTTGTGTTCCCAGCACCTGAGAGGAGTGCGACTGTTTGTTCCCAGCGCCTGGCTCCCAGCGCGGCTGCTAGTTTATGCCAAAAATAACCACATGAAAACTATATTCATTTAAACTCTGCCTGGCCCATTATCACTAGCCTCTTCTTGGCTAACCCTCACATCTTAAACTAACCCATTTCTTATAGTGTGTGTGTCACCACGAGGTGATGACTTACTGGAAGATTCTAACCTGCATCCATCTCAGACCAGAGCATCATGGCGTCTGCCACACTTCTTTTTTTCCCCAGCCTTCTGTTCTGTCTACTCTGCCCACCTAAGGATCCGCCCTATCAAAAAGCCAAGGCAGTTTTCTTTATTCAACCAATGAAAGTAACCCAAATACAGAAGAACCCTCCTACACCATACCCCAACAATTCTTTTATATTTAAGAAAGAGAGGAATACCAGTTTTGACACCTTCTAGCTTCTTTACTAAAATTCTACCAGGTCTAAAATGTTTTGAGAGAATGTGACATTACACTTCTGATTTCCATTCAATTTCCAGTTGAAATACAGAAAGGGAGGGAGAGGAGAATACTAACTTCCAAGGAAGTAATATCAAATTGCTATCAAAATTAAAAAGCAATTGGGAGGGAAAGGAGAGGCTTTAAACATGGAGTTGGCTGAAAGGGTTAGAAAAATGCATGAAGGGAAGATAAACTGTTTCACACAGTGCCCATTTCCCCATGAAATAATCAAATCAATCATTATTTTAGTCAGGAAGAACAGGTAAGCCTGTGGTATCTAATTTTAATGTGTTAATGTCCCCAGGATTTGACAGTAATATGACAGAGTCTCCCAATTTTCTGTGTTGGAGTATGGAGGAAAGACAGAGTTAGAAGAAAGGCAGTTTCAATTCAGTTTGGTTAATTTACTTTATCCCTTTTTATAATGTTACCTTATATACTTTTTGTGATGGACAAGAAGACACTGTCAACCAAAAGTTATGTCCACCATTGGAATAAAGGAAATAGTGGTTTAAAAAATATCCATATATGTAAAGAGAGAATACAAAATAAATTTATGAAAAATTCCCATGCAATTATATACCTGGACAAAGCAATGTTTGAGTGTGAATTCCACACAGCAGTAGTGAGGAAATAAACCAACTGTGGGACCCTTATTAGTACAGAACCCATGGAATTGGATAGTGCTTATATAGCCATGAAGCCAGCTCTGGGTAGTCATTTCTCTAAGAATCTTTCTTCTTGGTTTTGACACAAAGGAGCTTAATGGATTTATGGAACTATGGAGTACCTGTCCACATATTTTAGGTATCAGTGGAAACCACCTGAATGAACACAATGAATTTAAAGACATCCTCATTCATGTGCATATTTCTTTCGTCTTCATTTCTTACTTTTATTACTGAAATATCTTTGTTTCTTTCTTTGATTTCAGATTCACCCAAGAACCTAACAGAAGCATTCATTATACAAATAGGAAAAACGACCTGTGGAAAATACATTGCGAGGATTTAAAATAGCTTACATACTTGCAAGCCAAATGGATCTCTTATTTGCACTTGGACTGGTTACTAGATAATCAGAGTGCATTTACTTTGTGAAACAGAGTACCCCATAAGAAGACTCGGGATTTTCTGGCAGCATCATGGGATAAAGACTCTAAAAAATCAAAACAAATGAGTTTTCTCAGTGAAGTTTGGAGGATCATGAAGAACAATCAACCGTCTTCTAACTTAGAACTACCATTACTTTGTACCACTTGAAATATATGTATATATAATATTTTGAAATATTATATATTCTCTTCAAGAAATGAACAGTACCACAGTGCGAGGTGGCTGGTGTATCCCTTTTGGTTTTGGATGTTTGGTCGGTTTTGTTTTGTTTGCCATTTCTTTTTCTCTTGGTGAGGAAGATACATGCCCGTGTGAGAATCCAACATGGCACTCTCCCTGGAAGGCAAGCTGCAGGTGGACTCCTGGAATCTGAGGCATCCTGACAATTCTGAGTCAAGAGCTTCCCCTCTGCTTCTACCTGGTGACCCAAGGAAGCTCGTCGTCTTGTTTTATTGCTTTCTATCCTGTGCAATATTAGCATGCAAGCTTGGCTTACATAACCATACTTTATATTCAATTGATATAATAACTGTTCTAACCTCTTCCAGGAAAATATTTTTAGAGCTACTAGCTTTTCCACAGATAGGCAAATGAGGATTCTTGAGGGAGTTGCTCCACCTCGCTTTTAAGACTCTGGCAGGGTGGCAGGATGTAGATCCCTATATTAATAAGTCCTGTAAATACAATGTCTTAGGGCTTTGTATAGCTATCCTAGACTGCAGAAGTGTCTTCTGATTAAATCCAAAGTCTGGCATTGTTAATTACGTCGTGCTGTAGTGATGCGTCTTATCAAGGCACCTCTTTCTATGTTTGATTTGCTTTTTCCTAGAGTATTCGCATCTCCTCCGGTGAGATAGGAAAGCTATGAAAGCAATTAGGTTTCCCAGTGATCTATGTGACCAAATGTTGGACAGCCCTATTAAAGTGGTAAATAACTTCTTTCTTAACCCGCTTGTCCTCTGTGTCTGCCATTTAGTTTTACAGACTCTGCTTTAACCAAATCACAAGAAGACCCTGTTCATGTTTGTAGTTAGCTAGGTCTTTGAAACTATGGAGGCTGCTATTGCCAACAATAAAATATTTTGAAACCTAGAAATTCATTAACATGATCGTAGCGATAAATCCGGTGACAACTGGATCACTTGCATGTGGGTCACGCTGATAATTACATGGAGCTCACCCCTACCACAAAGTCATTTTCCCTGTCTTTTTGGAGTTACTGAGCTAAGAGTAAACATCTGCCTGCTTAAGATCTGCTTTTCCTGGGGGAAGTTTTAATGGAACTTTACACTCCTGCTACCATGTCATCTCAGAAGTGCAAGTGTTGTGTTCTGTTTTCTCCCAAACTTAATCTCTGGCCTCTGTGTTGTTAGAGCCTCTTCCTAAATCAACAGCACTGCGACCCCAATTCTGGACTCTCTAGTATCAAACCTTAAGTAAAACTCAAGATTCCCCTTTAACTCTACCTAAACAGCCTGAAGTTTGATTGAATGTGTGAGCTTCTAACCAGAAAATTTGATTCTGTATCTTGAAGGCCTGTAAAAAGCATTTCGAGAAAGAAATAGAAATGTTGACTGTAAAATTGAGACTTCCAAACAGTTCTGTGGATACTTGCTAAGAAGGGAACATAAATTCATTCTGGTACCCAGGTGTGTTTGCAAGTGATAGCTACCCACTACTTGAGACCCCAGCACTTGAGAAATGGAAAAGGGGAGGCCTATGAGGAGTTCCAAGTCTGCCTGGTATACCTTCATTCCAGCAGTTCTTTCTTGGTTCTACAGTACAGATTCAATTGGCAAGCAAAATACTTTAAAAAGAGAGAGAGAAATAAAGAAATAGAGAGAGGAAGAGAGAGAGACTACTACTTATCTATTAGCTTCAGATTAAAATTAAAACCATAAAGAAAAACAAAAAAATAAATTATATTAAAACCATTAACACTAAGAATTATATAGTTAAGGAAAAATTAAAATTAAAATAGAAATGTTTGGCAGAGAAATTGACAGTGCCTCCAACACACCTAAATACAGTGTTGCAAAGGAAGATCAAAACAAGAAAGCTGAGTTTGAAAAGGATTCAGGCATGTTGGTTGGGTCATCACTTTGCTAAATAGGATTGAAATGGGAGCCTACAAAAATTCACTTCTAGACAAATTTACCATCACCATATTGTCACATCTTCAGTGTTCCAGGGAACACAGAAGTCTAGAGTTTTACATAAAATTCCCTAACATTCCTAAAACTAAATGAGCCAACTTAACTTAAAGGGCAGCAAACGTTATTAATGTGTTGTGTTCTCTGAAGGGTGGACTGAGCTATGACATTGGTGTCCCAGAGTCTTCATCTACTAGCTTTGATCCCAGATGAAAGACCAATGAGAAGGAAGCAGACTCCTGTATTTTGCAAAACCTCTCATTGTAAGACAATTCTGCTAACACACACACCACACACACATACACACACACACACACACACACACACACAAGAGAGAGAGAGAGAAACACACACCAGCATGTGAGGCACCAGAACCTCTAACCCAATGTTAGACCAAGCCTGGAGGGTTACATCTGTTAGCTCACTGTCACCCATAAATTCAGGCAGTAACATCCCTTGAAGAGACCTAGATAAATAAATCACATCAGAATCAGGCAGCCATCCAATAAGACAGTGCAAATATTTGTAAATGTCAAATGCAATTTAGATTCATCCAAGCCCCTTACACAAATGTGTGAACCATCAAATTGTGTTCAAATTTAATTTGTTCAAATTTGGGGAATTCAGTCACTACCATCTGCCTCCTGAGCCTGCACATTTATGGTGCACAAAATTTTATCACATGCATATGATAATAAAGGGATCAGTGTGTATGACTAATATCAATTTTAAGCTTGTGCCCCACGTACCATGAATAATCAGTAACATAGTTGGTATACACACACACACACACACACACACACACACACACACACACAATGTTTCAGCCAGACTTCTGTTCTTGATAAAAGAGAAAGTGAAGCTAGTTCAAAGATTTTTGAAGTGAGCCCAGTTCATTTATTGACACTTTGGGTGCTTGGATTTACCTATTCATTGGCTCCACAAGCACATTGGGAAGTTGACTCCTCAGCATTCTCTAGCACCGCATGACGAGTGGTTTCACCAACACACAGCCAACATCTCTGTTTGATTAAATCATGTAGCTTTCACAAAGCAATGTCGTGATTTTATGGTGTGGTATATTATGCCACCTTGCTATTGTCACAGATACAGTAAGTTATAGAGGGCATAAATATTGTTTATAGGAGGAGAAAACCCACCCATTCCTCACATACATGGAGTTTCTCTACTAACTAAGCCTGGCAGTTCCATTTCAAAAGCTCTTAGTGTCTATGTGACACAGGAACATGTCATGTCTTTTTGTGTGAGTTATTACCTTCTAAACAGCAGGACTAGTGTTGTAAAAGTGTAAGACTAAAGCCATCTCCACATATTTTATAAATATAAGAAGACATGATGAAAGGCAGAATTAGGAACAGGAGTATTTGGGTCAAGTGGCATGGGGCATGGAATCTAATTCCCCAGAACTTACAGGCTTTATGTCAAAATGATGAAAAGGAATAAAGTTTAAACTCCAAAGTAAATTAAAGAGGCCAAGAATCAATCTCTCTATCTGTCTATCTG
>JAQHUG010000079.1:1627199-1642759 GCA_028555095.1 Dicrostonyx torquatus
CGGTAGTCCTCACCTCCTCTAAACAAATGGGTCAGGGGTCACTGTTAATATGTGTTTCACTTGCTATGCTCTGCAAAATACAGAACCCAGAAGGTACCGCTCATTATTACCTCAGAGCATCTAACTATTTCTTGTCAATTAAGCTCTAAGTATGAACAGAAACAGATGTTGTCAATTTCCACCTCACACAATCCCTACATCTGTCATGTCTCTCAGTGGGGACCATCACTGGGGAAGAATTAGCTGCCGAGCTTTTGGATTATCTTCTGGAATCAGGATGTGGGGTAGGGGTAGTGTGAGGTGTTGTATGAAGGTCAATTCCAAGCTACATATGAACCTTCCGTTAAGTGACATGGGGAGCAGGGCCGCTGATTTTACCAAGGCCCCTGGAGTTACTCAGCTGTATTAAACTATTAGGAGGAAAAATGAAAATCGAAATAGATGACATCCATTTGAGGGTGTGCTGCTTGAAATGCGTTCACTGGGAGTGTTAAATTCAATATAGATGACAAGGTCAGCTGAGATCCACTGCCATACGCCAAGCAGATCAACGCTCAGGTGCCCACTGCAGGACATTACTGCACACTTCATTAGATTATACTCCTAACCTGAAACAATAACTACTAAGTTCCAAACTGCATCCGAGGCCCGGAGAGCATCCCTCTGAGGTACTTTAACCTTGGAGTAGGGAACGGAGTGAGCACTGATTAGTCTCCTAAAACTTGTTGAAGCTGAGAGCTCACAAAATGAAACTCAGACAACATATTCTGAATTCCACAGTGATTTCAGCTCAGCTGGCAACGTAGACCACTTTGTGTCTGCTCCAAATTGCTGATGTCCACTGAGGCATTACCTTGAAGTCACACTCACATTTGGGATGCTGCTTTGGGCGTGGAAGGTTGTTTACATTAAGACTGTGCCTGCCTTGTGACCCCATGGCCCAATCTGCCATCAGTTAACTTTAGCCAGAATTCATTTTTACCTGTACCATGTTCAGGTCACAAAGTTTAACGTGACCAGTGAGAATATGACCACACATTTCCGACCTTTTCAGTTCTGTGTTTCAGCTTCATCTTTTTGCTGCCCTGTTCTTACAGGCTAAGGGTTTATGTTCCTTGATCAATCTTGTGCTTTCTTGAAATGACAATATTCACTCCGACACTGTTTTTCACCTCCCTGCCCTGCTGTAGATATCATCTGTCTTTCAGACAAACGAAATGACTTTGCAATGACACATTACATTTTTTCCTCAAAGGATGAATTTGTCCATTCAGTTAATGAATATTTCATTCAGTTGACAATACTTTTCGAGTTCTGTGTACCTACTACGTGTCTGCTATTGTTTAGGAGGACTTTGGGGGGGGGTCACTGGAAGTCACATAAGTTGGAGGTAAGAGACAATAAACAAGTAAGGCAAACACTTAGTTTCAGAAGGTGAATAAAGCAATGGTGTTAGGAAATTGTGCATGTTTTTATGCATGCCTTATGAATATCTCATGAAGAGAGAGAATTTATAAAGATACCTGAATAGGTTGGAGGAAAGAATATCTCTGACCAAAAAGACAACACAATCCTCTTGGAGGCAAGGAAAAAAAAGTTTAAAGAAACAGAGTCCTGGGCAAAAGGTAAGATGACAGAAATGGGCAGAGATGGGTTTTATGTTACATCCTCAGCCCAGGTCAGCTTTGGTTTTGTTACCTGAGTGATGAGAACCTATCACAGAGTTTTATTATGTGAAGGCCATAACTGCCTTAGCTGTTCTGCCTGAATGTTCGAGCTGTTCCTTCTGCCCAAAGTATAGCCTAGGGGACTTTCGCTTGACAATTACTGGATCTGAGTTCAAGTCCCAGCTCTGTCATTTACAATTTTAATTTAGATGCCAATCCCTAACTCTAAAACTCAAACTGGGGGTTGGGAAGGTCACATAATATCTGCATCTTTAAATAGTCATTTAAAAAAGCATATCAAGTATGTAACACAGAGCAAACGTTATTTCCTTTTATTCATTCATTCATTCAAACATTAATGCATTAATGCTACTAACCTAACACAGCCACTACTGCTCTGCCTCTTCATATGGTCATTCTTTTGTTACTTGATTATTAGTCCATACTATTTTTAAGCCATTTGACTTTCTATTATTATTGCCTCCTAAGTTTGTAATGTGAAGAATTTTCAAGCTTTCCATTTCTCAGCTCTTTCTCTACTTCCTCAAATCCAAAATCCTTCCCTAAGAACCTGTGAGAAGCACAGAGATGGCAGATCCCCACTCACTCAGAAAACCCTGAGCTTCTGTCCCCAAAGCGTTTCAAGGATGAGATGGTGTGGTGCTAGGTCAGCAATTCTCAACCTTTAAGACACAAGAAATTGGGACCTGGCATTAATTCAGTTGTAAGACTGACAGTAGTAATAAACAATGTGATTATAGGACCACTCTTTATAGTAGTATAATATGCTACAGAGAGTGATGGGTCATGCTTTTATACCTTTTGATTGTTTTTCAAACCCATACAGCCCATCTCAGAAGACGAGTTCAGTTCCCTGGCTGAGCTCCCTAAAATATCCACCCAGAAAACTTCTTCAGCTCTCCAAGAAATCCAGGCTTCCTTCTCTAAAGTGACTTGGAACTGTGGTTAATCTGTTTTTATTGGTTTTCTCTACAGAGCTAAGTCTCACTCAGCACAGACTTCTATCTTACGAGGTATTACAATAATATGTACTCTAAACTGTAACAAAAACTCATTGTCCACATTGATTTAAACCTGAAGGCAGAAGCAAGTGATTCTCAGTGTATAATATTGTGGCATTCCCTTTGAGAGCTACTAAAATAAGGAGAGCCGCTGAACCCTTGATTTTTATTTCCGATGACAATAATTGTTCCTGAGGTAGTACCACACAGACAATGATATTCTCCCTGTATAAAACTCCCAGCCCTGCATCTGATCAAAACCTTCTCAGGCTCTGAGTTTTCTACAGAACTGTTGATGTCTCAGGACATTGTGTCCAGACAGGTGTCTAACCTTCATAAAAGATTTCTCAGAATGATACTTCTCGTAAATCCAGTCCCATGTACTCAAAGTTCTGATGGCCACTCAGAGCATGGCAAAATCCAATCTGATGCTAACAAACCTTTGAAACTGTGTGTCTAGATGCCGCTTTGCTCTGCTGGTAAAATCTCTGACAGCATGTCCAGCCAACATTCCTTGATGCCTATGAGACCAACGGGTAAAGTAACGATGCATGGCAGAAACGGGAGCTGTGAAGACTGAGCAGCCATACTGAGACGATTCCCTGTGTTTGGGTGGCCACCTCTGCTCCCTTCTCACACAGTATCACCTAAGAGAGTGGTCTGTATTTTCTCCCTTCCTTAGTCATCTTGAGAGGACTTTGCGATGATGTGTTGGAATCCTTCCCAAGGTTCGTCTACTGGATTACCTTCTGAGTGCTTTTCTAACAATAGCAGAAGAAAGCATTTATTGAGAATTTTTTACAACAGCTGTTTTACCTGTAGGCCCTTAGAATTTTACTCCTCAACTATTCTGTGACCCCAGTGAGAGAAAAGGACTGTCAGTAAGAAAAAAAGAGAGTTGACTCAAGATCTCACCGTTTCATTTTTAAATTAAACTGTAAAAATTAGAAAAGTTTAGATTTTCAGATGGTGAATCCTGTGTATGTGTGCATATGTGTACATATGAATGCATGTTTTTTGTGTTCATGTACATGCAGGTGCAGAGATGTATGAAAATATGTACAGAAGCCTGAGGACAGCCTTGCATATCATTCCTTAGACACAGTCCATTTTTCTTTCTTTGTTTGAGATAGTCCCCATTGGCCTGAGTGAGCCAAGTAAGCTAGACTGGCTAGCCACAAGACCCTGGTAATTCTAAGTGTTTCCACCTCCCCAACAGGATAACCTCAAGGATAACAATGCATGTCACTATGTCCAATTGTTTTCTGTGTGGGTTCTGGGCATGGAACTCGGACCCTCATGCTTGCATGGCAAGTACTTGATGTTGTATTTTTATTTCATATTTATGCAACAAAAGGGAAATTTGCAAAAAAAGGTAAAGCTAGCTAGAGAAAATATATAGAAAGAAAAATATCAAGTCAAATTCTTGGGGAGGCAATGAGAACCTTACTTGCCAAAGTCCTCCCCATTTATCCTTCAGAAATTTTTTTCCATGATATATCTACACTTCCTCTCAGTCATAGTATAATTGACCCTCATTCTTTAGCCTTCTGCAGTGACCTCTGCCATGACCCCAGTTGGAATGTGTTTTACAACCCTTGGCTTTTTTGGAAACATGATCAGCATTGCCAATGGGTAATTAGTTAGTGAACATGATACTAATATAAACTAGAACTGTGCCTTCAAGTGTGGGTTTGACCTATTCCATGAAAACACCATGTTCAGGAACTATCTGCCCTTTTAGCACCACAAAGCAAGGTAAGGTCAAGCCCTGCAGACTCATAAGTGGAATCAAATCTGCCCACGTAGCCACAATTTACAAAGTCTAAGCTACTGATCCACATTCATTAGAAGTCCTTGCTGCTTTAATCGCCTGAATTTGGGAGCCATCTGTTACATAGCATCACTGAGACCAGAAATAATTAATACATTCAGAAACACAGACTAGAGGCTCCTTTATTTCTTTCTGAGTCTCTCAATTTTCTTCCTTAATTTTCTCTGTTAACCACCAACCGTTCATCTACCTGCCAGGAAACATCCATGACCTATGCTGTTTATGCCCAATGATCAGTAAATTTATTATTTGGTTGGGAAGAAAATATTGTACAGGATACGAGTAAGTATGTTAATGAGAAATTAAAAATTATAAATAATATCAAAAGTCATTCAGATCAATGCCTTTACATGCACAGTGCTGTAATTGTACATCCATCAAAATTTGAGAAATTCTGAAAGATGAAACCAAAGAAATCTATATGTGGATATGTAAGTATTCAAATTCAATATTTAGCATAGTAAATAAATCCTGCACAGTGTGGGATAAATATATAGCAAAATCTAACATGCCTTTGCTTGTAAGAACGCTTAACCTCTGCCTGTTTGAGGAGATGCTGGGCTGGAGTCTGGGTCTACAGGGGAGGTTAAGAAAACATCAGTCTATCTTCAGCTTGTGCACTAAATGCACACATGCATGATTCATCTCACAATTCCTCTTTCACCTGCCAAACTCATCAGTTTTTCTAATGAATACAGGGAGTCACTTTCTTATCCCCTCTCCCCAACATTCCTCTGGCGCTCCAGAACAAGTTCACAGTCTAGCCATGGCCAAAACGTGCTTCGAGGGTCCTAAACTATCTCAACTCATTTTATCTCCTGAAGCACAAAGTGGAACAACGAAAATAAACTAACACATAAACAAAATTGCCTATCCCCAGGAAGCCTGTGTAGGAAGTCTGAAAACAGGCCTCAGTTGGTTTGACAATTTCACCTTCTGTGGCAGACAGGCAAAGCAGTGAATTTTCCATAAAACTTTACTTACTCCATTTCAAAAACTAACTTATTTCAGAGGTTATGATTTTAATACTTCAAAACTAGATTGGTAAAGGCAGATTTTGGTTTGTGTTTGTGTACAACTGCATGCTTCATACATGAACTTGACATTTTTTATTACCCATTGATATGCAGAAAGTTAAATATCCAAGTTTATTTTTTATTTCTTCCTGGCTTTAGGAATTCCAGCATCTTTGTGGATTTTATTTAGATAGCTAAAGGCAAGGCAAGTAACCACTGGAGTTTAAAGGAAGTTTCCGGTAGGAACTACTAGTCCAAGTGTCAGTGATGTTAGAGTCCCTTTTGTGTACTGTGATTACCACTAATGAATAAAAAAAAAAAACTGTCTTGGCCTGTTAATAGGGCAGATTTAGGTAGGCAGCAAGGACTGGACTGAATGCTGGGAGAAAAAAGGGCAGAGTCCTGATCTCCAAAATATACAAAGAACTCAAGAAATTGGTCATCAAAAGAACAAATAATCCAATAAAAAAAAAATGGAGTACAGACCTAAACAGAGAACTCTCAACAGAGGAATCTAAAATGGCTGAAAGACACTTAAGGAAATGTTCAGCATCCTTAGTCATCAGGGAAATGCAAATCAAAATGACTCTGAGATTCTATCTTACTCCTGTAAGAACGGCCAAGATCAAAAACACTGATGACAATTTATGTTGAAGAGGTTGTGGAGAAAAGGGAACACTTCTGCATTGCTGGTGGAAGTGCAAGCTGGTACAACCCCTTTGGATGTCAATGAGGCTATTTCTCAGAAAATTAGGAAACAACCTTCCTCAAGACTCAGCAATACCACTTTTAGATATATATCGAAAGGATGCTCAATCGTGCCACAAGGACGTGTGCTTAACTACATTCAAAACAGCATTGTTTGTCATAGCCAAAACCTGGAAAAAACCTAAATGCCCCTCAACTGAAGAATGGATAAAGAAAATGTGGTATATTTACAAAATGGAGTACTACACAGCAGAAAAAAATAATGACATATTGAATTTTACAGAAAAATTGATGGAGCTAGAAAACATTATTTCAAGTGAGGTAACCCAGATGCAGAAAGACAATTACCATGTGTACTCACTCATAGGTGGTTTTTAAACATAAAACAAAGAAAACCAGCCTACAAACCACAATCCCAGAGAACTTAGACAACAATGAGGACATTGAGATTTACATAGAGCTAATCTACATGGGAAGTAGAAAAAGACAAGAGTAAACTGAGAAACTGAGAGCATGGGGACTTTGGGGGAGGGTTGAAGCAGGGAGAAAGAGGCAGGGAGAGAAGCAGAGAAAAATGTAGACTCAATAAAAATCAATAAAAAGAAGAAGGGCAGAGTCATAGAGTTGCCATGATCCGCCGCTGGAGATAGATGTGCTGAAAGTTTGTTGGTAAGTCAAGACCTCGTGGTGATACACAGATTAATAGAAATGGGTTAGATTAAGATGTAAGAGTTAGCTAATCAGAAGCTAGAGCTAATGGGCCAAGCAGTGTTTTAATTAATACAGTATCTGTGCGGTTATTTCAGGGCTAAGCTAGCCAGGCAGCTGGGAAGAACAACCAGGCCCTCCCCCTACATGCCAGAGTAATCTCTACAAAAAAAAAAAAATTCTTTTTAAAAAAATGATCATTCCTCAGTTTATAACCTTGCATCCACAGTATCTCATTTGACCCTTTCACAGGTTGGGAAAGAGGACACAACTTATTATACAGATTCACAGCTGAGGGACTTCCGTGTCACTTATTTTTCATACATGAAGTTTCCCTAGAAGGCTCATGTGTTGAACACTTAATCATCAATTCATGATTCATGGTACTGCTTTGGAAGGTGGGGGAGGCCTTCAGAGGTGGACCCTCTCTAGAAGAAGGAGATCACTGGAGGGTGTTCATTCACGGATCCTACCTGGTCCATTGCACTTTCCTTTCTCTCTACTCCCAAATTGTTGTGATGCAACGAGCCCCCTCTTCCTCCTGTCTCCTGTCATGACATCCTACTTGAGACCAAGCAACAGGAACATTTAGAACCACGAGCCAAAGCTAGTCTTTCTTACCTAAAGATCTTACTATCAGATATTTTGTCAAAGCAATGAAACAGTAACTAAAATAATTTCAGTTTTTCTCAGTGCCATAAACAAAACTTGAAATCAGTCTTTTTATTCTAAGTTCAAGGTTCTACCCCAAGAGTATAGTGGCTGTCACTGTAGCATACTGCTGGAGAAAACATTTCTGTTAGCCATGAAGATGTCTCCTTGTTTTGGAAGTAACCTGCTGACTGGAAAGAAACTAATTAAATCCATTATCAAACATTTTAGGACACAACCATGTCCTCTATAAGTCTGCATTTATTTCAATGAACTTATAAAATCCTCCTCTATCATGAAGTCTTACAGAGCCCATCTCTGTCACTCAATCAAATTAAAATTTACCCCATCTTAAATACCCACTGAGCATTGCACTTCTAGAACATGTGTAATGCATGTCTATGTGCCTACTATTAGGTTATACTGGCCCTTTTATTGCTTCTCTTCATTCTTACCAACACATCACAATTCATTTGAGTTTGGCTTTAAACAAGAAAAAATAATGAAGCTTTCTTACTGTCTTAGCAGAAAAGGACCACTTTGTTAGCATTTCGCTCCATCTTCCTTAAAGCATGTCCTGGAATTAGGAGAGATAGAAAATTACAAGTACCAGTGAAAAAGGTGTTAAGGTCCTTCTGGTACCCAATAGTATGTTTAACGGAAAGACTACAAACTAAGATGAACACAGATTCAAACACAATTCTCTATAATTCTAGCTAAGCAGCTTTGGACAAATCACAGCAGCCCTGTTTCCCTCTATCTCCTAATTTAAAACAAATAAAAAAACTCGCAGAAAGTCTTAAATAGTGAATGAAGCTTGCATGCCCAGTCCTTAGTAGGCACTCAGTTGACCTTGCTTGCACAGCACATAGTAGGCTCTCAGTTCAGTGCCACTTGGTTTTGTTGTTGTTGCTACTGTTGTTACTGGTATTCTTATTAATAAAATACCGACGTCTGAGGAAAAGGCTTTGTCTACCATGACTTTATTTTTTAATTTCCAATCATCTTTGTGTTCTCTCCGGCCCTATCCATGGGACTGCCAACAGGTTTCCTTGTACGGTTATAAATAATGGATAATGTATCCAGAGTGCTACTTTAGCCAAGCCTTTGTCTAGCCTTCCCACTGGGCAGACTTCTAGATGGATAGATGAGCTGGGGCAGAAATAAGAAGAGTCGTATTTCTTCATCTCGCACACCTAGAGGGATTTGTGTTTGTTTTGTTTTGTGAGAACTGTGAATCCTATCTGAAGCTCAACATAACCCTCAATGAGAGAAATCATTCATGGGAAGCATGAGATGTCTTCCTGGATTCAAAGGCAGGCTAAACCACAGTTAGTTCCCCTGGCAACTCTCAGAAGAATGGGAAAGCAGCCATCAGAAAACGAGAACGATAGAATGGCAGAGGCTTGGGGTTGAGAGGGAACAATCACCCTGGCATTGAAATGATGTTGACAGGTTGAAATCAAGCCGTCATGTTAAGAAAATTTCAGCCTTAGATGGGTGCTCTCCAGCCAAGGCAGCTTTTCATACCTAAAACCACTGATCGTTCTCACACAAAGCCTGCGAATCTTGGTGAAACTGTGGCTTAGGAATCTACAAAGTGCATTGTTGGAAATGAAGAATTCCATTACCACACTAGGAAGTGTGTGACAATGCCTGTTTTTATTTTTCCTCTCTGTTCACCTTCTCTCGTAGGCATGTTAAAAATAAATCTCGGTTCTTAAAAGTAGCTCATTATTTGACTGGTTGAGCAGAAGTTGCTATTTTGGACTCCCTCTGAGTTTCCATCTTTCTGATGGAAATTTTAATAGCTTATTAAATGGCACGCACACACACACACACTCATTTTTTCACAGTCTCACTTTTTTATTATTTCCATGTATGCTGAGGAATCTGGAGATTGCCCTCATGTCCACAAGTAATGCTGAATAAGTAACAGCACAGAAGAGGCTATTTTTACATGAATTGGGCTCCTGGTGAGTGTGGGAAATAGTACTGAACCTGAGGTATATGCTTTCCTTTAAAAATGTGTTTGTATGAGCATTTTTTGTATGTATGTATGTGATGTAGAGTCATATATGTGTGAAGATTCCTACGTATATTGAAGTCAAGTGTTACCAAGTGTCCTGCTCCATCACCTACTGTCTTGTTCCCTTGATGCAAGATTGCTCACTGAACCTGAAGCTAGGCTGACAGTCAGTTTCAGTAATCCTCCTGTCTTGATTTGACATAACACTGAGGTTGCAGGCATGCTGTGGCTACGCCCATCTTTCCGTGGGGGCTATTAATTCAAATTCCAGTCCTCTGACTTGCCAGAGAAAGCATTCGTATACACTGAGCCATCTCCCCAGCCTCCCTAAACCTCTTTCAAATAATTAATAGCACTTAATCTTCCACAGAGGAAACAACTATTTTTTATCACCAGTAGATTTTTGGTTCCTACTATATGCCAGGCACTGTGTTTAGTGCTGGGTTTGGAATTCTATGTAGCATCATTTTCTGTCTTCATCTTCAGATGAGGGACCTTCAGGGCCTCAGATGACTTTGCTGCAGTCACAGCATGAGAAGCAGTATTACTTTTCTGATTCCGGATCCCATGTGCATTTCCACAAAATAAATCTGTACTTGAGTTGGACTCAAGGGATCATCTTATTCAATGATTTTATTTTATAAAGAGAAGAATAAGCATTTGTCCAAAGGTTACAATTTATAAATAGTGTCATTGGATGGGTACTTGGATCTCCCATTGCCTGGTATTATACTATTCTTATCCATAAGGAAAACTAGATTTATCATGTATTTTAGGTCATCACTAAATCCCACATGCTTCCCCAAAGAACATCCTAATAAATATTTTTGTCTAGCTGAACCTTCTCTGGGAAGTTGAGTTTAGAAAATGGAGGGAGACAAAGGAATTGCTGATTATCAATAATAGTGACAAACACACATAGGAGGAATCATCTTAGGACACATACACACACACACACACACACACATGCTAATGACAAATGGCTTGAGTCTACCCAACACTACAGGCATTTAGGAGCACTGTTTGCAAATAAATAAATATCTACAAGGTTTTTGTGGAGTGAAACAGCAATTTTTGGATGTGGGGGTAGAAATGAAGGTGGAATGAAGAAATTTGGGGTCTGTTTTCTCTTAGAACTGCAGCGCCCAGTGAGCAAGAGATGATGGCCAGGTGAGTAAGTGAAACACTCTAACCAAACCAGTCATCAAATTAGTTTTAGCCTGTGTTGAAAGTGCTTCATGACCATTGTAGATACAGCTCATAGACAGACTGCTTCCTCTGACCCTGTCAGTCAACATCTGTCAATGCTACACTGACAGTCACTTCTCAAAATACAAACTGGACCATTGTATTTACAAGGAAAGGCAGACTCCAACAGACATCATGTGACATGCTTTAGAGTGAGCCCCTCCACTCATCCCAACACTGTGTTCCTTCCCTTATCCCTCGTAGCCCATTGGCCATGAAAGTCTGCCTTGAGTTTGATATCTCATCGAGTTCTTTCATACCTCTGAACCACAGCCTATGCCAGTCTCTGTTCTTAAAGTGTTCTTGTCTCTTTACTCAGAAAACCCTTTTGTATCTCTCAAAGTCTTGGCAGAAGAATCCCTCTGGTAATTCACAAACAGGAGTCTCTTCCTGCATTCTCATAGTCTATCTACCATTCACAAAACGTATTTATTGTTCATGCATTATTTATTTGTGCAATTGGGTACTTAATATGCTGCATGAAAGGTGGCACTATATCTACTATTTTGACAGCTTTCCCTGGCTTATGATCATGGCTTACTAACTATTATTGGATGCATACATCAGTGGCCTCCAGTAAAACCTTTAAAATCCAGTAATTAATGTGTCAGTTCTGGCCTGCATTAGACATCTGTAAAGCAGACACTTCTCTTATTCATCTGTGTTATTCCCATAATACCTTTGTTATTCCCATAATACCTTTGTTATTCCCATAATAACTTTTGTGGTTCCTAACACAAAACAGATGTTAAATAGTATATATGCACAAAACATCTCTGAAACCAGGGAATAGAACATACATCTGACAGACTGGGCCAGATTCCCCCCCAAAGGAGCATACTTCTCTATTGTCCTGCCTGACTCTCTGACTTCTTAAACAGGCTAATGTGCCCCTGTGGATTTGTTTACTTTCCCTTGATGTTGGTGAATATTACTTTAATTCAGATATCATTAGTTCAGAAAATGTCATTATCCCCTACATGGAGATATCAGCAGCCTAACTGATAGTCACTTCCATGGAGACCAGATCTCCTAAGACACTTAAATATAAATCAAAAGAGAATGAAGAATAATAGTGACAGTGACCGCCTTCTGGCCATAAGCCAGCATCCCCTAGAGAGCATTCACTTTGCTAATGCAGTTTTAAATGCAGATGTTTAAATGAGGTTTTGGTAGGCACGGTGGTAACATAGCTAAGGAAACTAATGTGGTATTTGCACAAAAAGTCACTATTGTGCTCGTCCTCATCTCTCCACAAAGAAAGCTTAAGGTAGCTGCACCTGTAAGGCATAGACGCTGAAGAGACCATGGAGGGAGCAGCTGTCTGACTCTACTGGAGGACCTTGCACTCCAGCAGGCCAGGCTGATGAAGCCTTGGTGCTCAGGGAGAACTTCGGTGTGTTAGGTTCTCACTTTTTACCCCATGTGTGGTTCCCAGAGCAGCTCTGCATCACCTAAGAGAAGCTTAGAAATACAGAGTCTCTGGCCACAAACCTCCTGGTCCAATGGACACCTTAACAAGATCCTATCCCAACCCTTTCAGGGACCAGATTCACACTTATGCTGAAAGTTACATCAAGAGGAGAGAAGAAAGGAAATGAGAGAAGAGGAGAGAAGAAATGCTTCTACTAAGACTTTCTGCCCACATTTCTGTGGCAGGATGGGGTGAGGTGGATGACAGTGAAAACCTATCACTTGATATTGCAAAGATATAATAAACTAGTCAGCACCCAACAGTGACAGCTCAAAAACAAATTTCCAGACAAGAAAACAAATCCCCTGTTCATTCCTAGTAGCCTTGTTTACAAGGAGCTGTAACTTGGTCTCTGAGGTGGAAGAATAGATAAGGAAGAGGATCAAAGCATGCTATCTAGAAAGGAACAAAAAAAACCCACTGTATTATTATCTTACTGTGAATCAGGGTCTATTTGTATAGAGACAAAAGAAATGTTTGGAGAAACAATACAGGTTTAGACTTCATTTCAGCTCAATCTATCTATTTTAATAATTGAACTTAAAGTTTTGACACTGTGGGGTTGGGGAGATAGATTAGTGTGTTAAGTGTTGACTCAGATGTGTAAGGACCTAAGCTCGGGACTCAGAATGCATGTAAAGATAGACAAGGTTGCACTCACCTGTAATCCTAGGGCAGGATGGGAGGGACTGACAGGAAAGGCTCTGTAAGTGAGTTTGGGAGCCCACTACCTGCCCAGTGCAGCAGTGGACAAGAGACCCTCTCTCAAACAAGGTGGAAAGCAAGAACCAACACCAGGAACCAAATGCTGCTGTGATTTCTGATTTGCACACATGTGTTGTAACATGCAGGTTCCTGCAATCATATATATGAACACACACATAAGCACACACGTGCATGCACAAATACATGACCACACACAAATAGATGCACAAAAACTTAGCTTTTTTAGGTTTGATACCCTATTTCAAGATCAAATGGAAAGCCTAAATTTGCAATAACTAACCCATTAGTAAATTAGCCCAAATGTATCCTAGAATCTGACCAGTTACATTAAATTTTCCTTTTCTTAGGAAAGCAATGAAGAGGCTGGTAAAGAGGAGTGATAATTCTGTGTGGGGCACAGCAATCCTCCTGCAGGCAGGCTTAAAAGGAAGAGGAAGTCCCACAGGGCAGTGCAGGGGGTATGGGTAGAGAAGTGAAGACCTGTGTATGAGTCTGAGGGAATGGGTTAACATCTGTTAACTTCGAACCTTTGAGAAATCTTTCCCAATCCTCAGGACAGCTCTCTGTTCCCAAGCAGAGGAGAAAATAGTACCATTTAAATACAGATCACAGATCACAAACCTTTATCTTTCCCAGTATATTTTCCTACAAAAGTGAAGAAGCCACCTATGAAAGCTACACCCCCATACACACGGAATTCTTTCACCTATATGTATGAATCCCCAATATTCTAATTATTGTTATTTTGTCTTCTGTCAAAATTTTCAAGACAGAATCTTAAAGGCTGAACTGGAGCCCTAAGGAGCAATCCCCACATTCAACATGAACTCGCTTTTCCTTTCAACTCAGCTTTTAAATTTAAATTTTATAAAAATTTTTTTTATAAATTGTGGATTTTAATCTCATGGTACTTTGTGAATAAGGCAATAACTCATTTAAAAGAAATCTGATGCTTTGTTAGGCTCCAATATTCTTTGACATCTGACATATCCAGCTGTCTGGTTGGTTGTTTGCATAACAAGATGTATGAGACTGCCCTTTAAAAAGCTATAGGGTTTTGTTACTTAGAACACCAGCAAACCTGCTTTAATGTGCTGGTGCAGTGATCAGGCACATATGTTAGCACGTATGTTCCATAAATATAAAAATGAGCTCCCTGGCTGGAGAGATGGCTCAACACTTAAGAGTATTTACTGCTCTAGCAGAGGACCCAGATTTGCTTCCCAGCACCCATAGGGTAGCTCACAGCGCTTGTAATTCCAGTTCCAGGGCCTTATATGTCCTTTTCTGTTACCCATGGGCTCCTGCATGCACATGCTGCACATGCATTCACATGCATGCATTCAAGATTGCACACCTACATTAAATAGATGATAGATAGATAGATAGATAGATAGATAGATAGATAGATAGATATAGAGAGAAAGATTGATTGAGAGATGATAGACAGACAGATAGACGATAGATAGATAGATAGATAGATAGATAGATAGATAGATAGATAGATAGATAGATGATAGATAGATAGATAGATAGATGATAGATAGACAGATGATAGATGATAGATAGATAATAGAGAGAGATTATAAATAGGCAGATGCTAGAAAAATAGATGATAAATAGACAGACAGATAGATAGATAATACATACATAGGTATATACATAGATATTTTAGAGATGAGAGAATTGGAGTCCGGTGAAACTGACGTCCTAGAAAAGTGTGTCTGGAAGTATATCCATGCCTCCCTGTTTTATCCCCACCTTGTAACACCCCATCTTACAAAACTATCAGTTAGGCTTCTAAGGAAAAGCTTTGCTCTGAATTCTGTATTGTGTGCTGGTGTGAAACATGACCATCAATGACTTGCTTGATGTGCACAAGGATTTACAAACTAATGAATCCAGCATTGTAAATCACATTCCAGACTTTATTTGAACCTACTTAATAACAAGGGAGGGAGATTTGGAAAGGCATACACAGATGTTACACAAAGGGATAAGTAAGCAGAAGTGTTGAGGAAGTGGGGACAGAAAGATACATGGGATATGAAAGTGAAAGGGGAGTGTGTGGAAGATGAAAGCAGACAGTGAGATGAGATGAGGGAAGGAGGATCAATTAAAACAAGTTTTATTTGAAAATGCCATAATGAAGCCTAAACTTAGTATACTCATTTAAATATGTAATTAGGACTGGGGTGATGACCCACTGGGCAAAGTCTGCATGTAGGCATGAGGACCCACATAACCCAGAGCTCATATAGCAAGATGGGGAGTGGAGACAGGAGAATTAACAGTCTCTTGCATACTAGCAAGCATGGTATACACTGGAGCAAGCAAGAGAACTCACACCAAAACTAAGTGAAAGGTGAGCACTCACCTGAGGCTGTTCTCTGACTTCCACGTGCATGCTTTGACATGTTCATGCTCTCTCTCTCTCTCTCTCTCTCTCTCTCTCTCTCTCTCTCTCTCTCTCTCTC
>JAQHUG010000079.1:1642809-1661177 GCA_028555095.1 Dicrostonyx torquatus
AAATGAATGGTAGATAAATAGATAGACAGACTGATTGATTGATTGATATTTTTGAAGTGGGGGGTTTTAAAGCCCCTGGTCCTCATGTGATGACCATGGGGACCATTGGTAGGCAGAGATGCTCTCCAACGTTCTGATAAAGGACTGACTAGTGTGTCTTTAAAAGCATATCTGGCCACCATTTCTTACTGAGCATAGCACTGTAATCAATTTTCATAACACCCGTTTATTTTCATACGTGCAAAGTTTACTATGACATATAGAAATAAATCAGAAACAGACCTTTTGTCAAGTGTGGTTTGTACCATTCCCGAGTAAATGCAAGATGGCTACAAAGAGCAGAAACACTAGGTTTGGGAAACTACATAGTGTCTGCCCATGGCAGTTGAGGAATTTCGCATGAACACAACAGTGCACATCCAAAAACCTTGGAATGAGAAGTATAGCTTGGAATATTGTTAGTAGGGAAAACCAAGTAGACTAAGATACGCAGTTGAAGCTGAAGGGGGAAACTGAATGTATCCATAATCAGGCCTGCATGACTGAAACTTTGCATTTCCTGTAATGCCGTACCTGGTGATGGAGTTCTGAGTGGGTTATTTTCTAGATAATTTTTTATTTCTTGAAGATGTAATCCCATTCAGTTCTCCTGTGAAATAATGATGTACCAGGAATGGCATAGGAAGAGAGACCAGGTTCACATCACGCTTCTGCCAACACCAATGCTTTGACTTGAAAAGTTGCCTGGTTTTTCTGAAAAGATTTCTTATTAATCTAAAAACTTGCCCTAACTTAATGCTGCCGTGCAGATGAATGTTTATCGATAAATCGGGACGCCTGCTTAGTAAGATTATGATGAGAACTGCACTAAATAACATGCATAATTAGTAAATTGCTCATCTACTGTTGATATTCACTGCATTCAAGTTTCTTGGATTCTTGGTTGCAGGGAACTCTACAGTCTATGCTCCAAAAATTTGATAAACTGAGGGTTTCCTTCTTCACACATACCCTTATGCATTTTATTTACCCTCATCTGTATCATTCAAAATTATTTTGGTTTAGAATGTATTTAAATTCTCTCTGTTTCTGGCATTGGATTTACCAGGTGTTAATATTCTTTAATAGCATTATCCAAGAACTCTTGTTCAATGGATGTCTGAATGTAACAGTATTGCCCCCCCCACCATCATCTCCCATCCCTGGCCCTAAGACAGAACATATTCAGGAGATGTGACATGGCCTGGGTCTCTTTCCCTAAGCCCTGTTTTCCTCTATGGAGGACGTTACGTTAATGAAGCTTTTTTATGTGCGTGTGTACGACACTGTGTGATTTTGTGTAAGCCGTGTGTGTAATAGACCAGAGTCAGAAGACAGCACCAGCCCTGTAACCAGACAAGCTAGAGGTTGTGAGCTGCCACGTGGGTGCTGAAAACTAAACTCAGGTCCCCTGCCAGAGTAATAAGCCCTCTCACGTGCTGACTCATCTCTCCAGGCCTTAAGAAAGCTTTCCTAACCGAGGACAGGTGTCCCCGTGCTTCCCATGCTGACAGAGCCAAAGGAATAGCTCAGGTTATTATTTTAAGAGAATTTATCTGTCTTACTAAATATATAAATAATCATCTACAGTTCATCCTGGAGTTTAGAATTTTAAAATATTTCTACTCTTCTCCACATGGCCCTTCGCAAGGCAGTTCATCCAAGTTTTAAGAGCTTGTTTCTCACTGAACTTTCTCTGGGACCCAGGCAGCAGGCAGGGAAATACTCCTGCACCAGCTATTTCATCTTAATTATGAAGACATGTTTAATAAATCAGAGCATGCATCTGGCTGCTTCCTATTGACCAGTACAAAGTCATAGACTGAGCTGTAATATTGAGCTAAAGCGCACTTGCTGCTTCAACCTGTTCATAAGCACAAAGCCTCCTAGCTGTCAAGGTTAGATAATCACAAATAAATTCCAGAACTCTTTCCTGCACACCTCCCACTTGGTTCAATATTTGCATCACTTCCAGGTGAGTTTTGTACAAAATCCTGGTCCTAAGTTATAGCAAGAGTGTTCAGTGCCAACTCATCTTTTTATTCATGCAATCACTAATTGTATGACACAAATTGCCACTCTTCCCCACTTAGCAAACCTTTATTATATAACTACTCTAATCTAGGCACTATTTTAATGTATAACAATAAACAAAAATCATGAGTCTCCTATTTCAGGGGAGTTTACAGCTTATTGAAATAAGAGGCACATATATCTGTTTTAGCTAGGGCTTCTATTGCTGTGAAAAATACAATGACCACGGCAACTCTTATAAAAGAAAATATTTAATTGGGTCTGGCTTACAGTTTCAGAGATTTAATCCATTGTCAAGATGGCAGGAAGCATGGCAGCCTGCAGACAGATACTGGACTGTAGAAAGAGCTGAGCATATTACATCTGGTTCAGCAAACAGCAGGAAGTGAATTGAGACACACTTCCTCCAACAATGCCACACCTATTCCATCAAGGTCACACTTCTTAATAGTACCATTCCCTATGAGCCTATGGGGGCCATTTTCTGATATTGCTATATATATCCAGCCTCACTCCAAGAATAATTATATATATATCCAGCCCCTCACTCCAAGAAAAATGAATATATATATATATTATATTATATATATATATATATATAAGTCTTTGACATTGCAGACTTAGCTATGATAGTCATAGAAGTCCTAAGAAAGTAGTAAAAAGATTGGGGGAGTAAGCCATGCTGATATTTAGGAGAAGTGGGCAGAGGAGCTGGGAAGGACAGTGGTCCTGAGGCAAGAACAACATCCATATGATGGAGCAGCCGGTGACGAATGAGAGGTGATTACTGCTCACAGCAAAAGTGAGCAGGTGAGATGAATGTGGAAACTCGCAGTCAGACCATGAAAAGCTTTGAAGGGCATCAAAAGGACTTTGCGTTTAATCTCTGAGCAGTATAAGAGAAGCCAATCTGTCTTACATTTTAAGAGAAGCAGTATGGCTTCTATGTATGTGTGCACGTAGCCAATATTTGTTGGCCGTATACTTAGCATCAGGCTTGACACAAGGTGTTGGGGGACACAAAGTTGAAAAACCTCTGGACTCTTCTTTGACTTGGATTATCTGCAGGAGTTATTTATAGAGGGTGCTGTGAAATGAATAAAAGTCTGATTTAATTCAGTATATGAGCAAAGCCCATGGGTAATGAGTGAGCGAAGCTGTGATTTGATTCCACCACTGAGTGCCTCCACAATTCCTTCATGTAATGCCTTTCTTCTGCTTGGTGGGAACACCTATTTTTCACAGGCTCATCCATTACCTTCACTAATCTGACTAATAGTCCCTTTCTCCTGGCTGAGCCAGGGCTGGTGTAGAGGCGGCTAAAAATGTTCCACAGCAAGATGTATTTTATCAGGTTCCTAAAAGTCAATTTTTCGCTGTAAAGAAAATGCAAATTACCTGAAGGAGTCTTATCATCATTCGCAACTATGAATTGCTTTAGTGATGAGCAAGCAGGTAAAGAGTGTTGAAATCTATTCCTCTCTCATAAAACCATCTCCATTCCAGCAGTACTATCACCAGGGTTCAGAACTAAGGCAGGATGAGTGGTCTTGGTCCAATTTGGGGGTAAACGATCTGGTACTAGAACCTAAAACCAGCCTCCCTAAGAACTTCCAGTACACAGCCACTTACTTCTGTAACTGTTGTATAGTTTGCATATTCCCTTTTGCCGAGAGGCGAGTGTAATGACTCTTCCTCCGTCTCACCAGCCAGCTCCCCAAAATGACAAAGAGACGTCTTATTAATTATGAAAGCTTGACTTATAGCTGAGGCTTGTTCCTAACCAACCCTTATAACTTAAATTAACCCATTTCTATTCATCTATGTTTTACTATGTAGCTTTTTACCTTCTTTTTGTTCTGTAAGTCCAACTCCCTCCTTGTCTTGTTGGTGCCTCCTCTGTGTCTCGATTATCTCCTCCTATTTCTTTTCTCTGCCCAGAAGTCCCACCTATACCTCCTGTCTAGTTATTGGCTGTTCAGCTCTTTATTAAACCAATCACAGCAATATATCTTCACGCAGTGTAGAAATGTCCCACAACAGGGAGTAACTGCATGTATTATTTATCTCAATGGTTTAATAGGCTGTTGCTTTGTAAGAAGCTATAGCCTAGTCCCGGTAGTACTCAGTAGTCAACAGTTATCTTGTGTTAAAATTTGGAAGATCAATTGGTGCACTGTCAGTTATAGGGGTTGTGGCTTGTGTTTAAGTGTGCACAGGCAGGCACAGACTGAAGAATAGGGTGGAGTACTTACTACAGGAACCAAAAGCTCATAGTATATAGTGAGTTGAATCTGGCTGGGGGAATAAAATTCCATGTGCATTCCTAACTCCTGGAATTTCTGAATATAGATATATTTGGAGAGGGGGCTTGCTGTGTATTGAATATTTGTGCCCTACTCAAATTTATATGTTGAAGACCTAATACTCAAAGTGGTTGTGTTTAAAACTGGAGCCTCTGGGAAGTAACCAAGTAAGATGAGCTCGGGGCTCTGTGTTGGTTACCGTTTTGTTGCTGTGATAAAATGCCACAAGCAAAAGAAACTTATAGAAGGAAGAATGTATTTGGGCACACAGTTATTGAGGAATAAGACACCATCATGTTGGGGAGGCAAGGCAGCGAGAGCAGGAAACTTGGAGACCACATCTCAAGTGTAAGCACAAAGCACACAGAGCGAACTAGAAGTACAGTGAGGCTGAATACTCTAACAACCCCCCCCCAAGCGACATACTTCCTCCAGCAAGACACACCTCCTACACGTCTGCAAACAATTCCACCACCTGGGGTCCCAGTGTTCAGATGCCTGAGCCTGTGTGGGGGTTTCCCATTCAAACCACTGGAGCCCCCAATGATAGTATTAATGTCTTGAGAAGAAGGGGAGACTAGGGCTTTCTCTCCCTCTGTCATCTCTGTGCACACCAAGATGGTGGTCACCTGGAAACCAAAAACAGGACTTTAGCAGACACTGTCAGGGGGAACTTAGATCTTCAGCATTCTCTAGAAATGTGAGACATAAATGTCTAAGCTTCCCAGTCTACAGTGCTTTATTATTGCAATTGAATGAGGATCTTCAAAATAAGGTTATGATTTGTGATCCAGCTAAACTCTAAATCTAGTGATCAACAGAAACGATGGCACAGTACAAGGTCACCTGACTATGAGGACAGATGTAGTCGGACAAACACAAGTGAAGAAGCCCTGGAGCCACAGAGGGGAGACAAGGAAGGAGCTGTTCTTTAAAGACTTTGGAAGGTATACAACTTGCTGACATCAGGATTTCAGGTTTCTGGTTTCTAAAACAAAGAAAAAATGTCTACTTTTCAAATGATCAAATTTTTGGCCGCTTGTTACAGCAGCTACAGAAAATTAAATTAATATGCATACATGAAGGGATGCATAGAAACATGGAACACTTTCCCAAAATAAGCATGGAATTTGCAAAGTGCTAAGCCAATATGGGGCCATTCCAGGTATTCATGAGGCTGGAAATGAGTTAGTCCTCTGGAGGTCAGGGGAATGGAGACAGGGAGCTTTCCACCAAGAACATTTGACACGGGTCTGGGGATGGGGGTGGAGGTACTGGGGAGAGCCTGGGGGTGGTGGAGGGTGGAGATGAAGGAAGGCTGGATATTGGAGAAGGGAATAAGGTATCTACATTAAGGGAGTCATTTTAAGATTGGCAAGAGACTTGTCTCTAGAGGGGATCCCAGGTATTCCCAGGGATGTCCCAAGCTAGATATTTGGGCAGCAGAGGAGGGGGTGCCTGAACTGACCTTGTCTCATAGTTACATTGATGAATATCTTGATCGTCACCATAGAAATTTCGCATGATGGATGGAGATAGAGCCAGAGACCCACATTCACATCAGAGCAAGGGACTGAGCTACCAAGGTCCAGTGGAAGAACAGAAGGAGGGAGAAGAGGAGCAAGGAAGTCAGAACCGTGAGGGACTGGCCCACCAACTGAGACAGTGTGCTTGATCTATTGGGAGCTCATCAAATCCACCTGGACCAGGACTGAATAAGCATATGACCAAACCGGACTCTCTGAATGTGGCTGCCAATGGGGACTGACTGAGAAGCCAATGATAATGGCACAGGAACCTATCTATCTCTTCTGCATGTATTGGCTTTTTGGGAACTAATTCTATATGGATGCACACCTTCTTAGACGGAGATGGAGAGAAGAGGGCCTTGGGCTTTCCACAGGGCAGGGTATCCTGCCCCATCTTAAGGAAGCAAGGGGAGGGCGGTGGGGTAGTGGGGGAGTGGGAGGGCCTGGGACAAGGGGAAGAAGTGTAAATTTTTCTTTTAAATTTAATAAAAAATGGAAAAAAAAGAAAAAAGAAAAAAAAAGAACATTTGACCATGCTTTGATTTGCTAATTTAACATCATTTGCACAAGAGATCTTCCTTCCAAATACATGAGCATAAGAACAATTCAGAACCTATCTGGGGTTCTACGACAGGGGAAAAGATGGCCTAGGATTAAAAAGACAATGAATGAATGATAGAAAGCACAATGGATATGAGCTAGGTCCCTAAGAAGGAGATGGTTAAAATCTCTAAGCCTCAGTCAGCCACCATGAGTACACGGGTCTCCAACACATTAGACACAGAAAGCATTCATGGCAAACATATTTCTATTCCTTCTAGAGACTTGAGCCTAAATACCTAGGCTCTGTCTCTTGGTCAGTTTGGCTGAGATAAACTAAGAGGTCTGCTTTCAGTGTTTTCCTTTTGTTCCCATTCTTTTTAGAGTGAACCTTAGACCACCTCTATCAGAATTCCTTAGGGCGTTTATTACTAGGACAGATTTATAGGTCTCAGCTCACAGACTAAATCAGAACCTCTGGACATTTTAACACACATCACAGAGAATTTAGATGCATACTAAAATTTAAGTACCTCTGTTGCTTCTCAGACTTTTATACTAACTTACATCCATCACTACCACTCGCTATCTGATGTGAGAGATCCCCTATTCTACTGGGATTTGAAATCCCTGGTCCCTTGGCAGTTAATTTCTTGTGTATATCTATGTTCTTCTCTGAAGTTCACTAATATGTAGGTTTCTAACCCCCAATATATTTCCTTCCATGACAAGGATGTTTCCTTCATCTCTGAGTTAGGTAGAGAGGTCCCCCTACTTTGTATAGCCAGCAGCTTCCTGTATCTCATTTCACACTATATCACAACCCATCTAAATATTGACATTATTATGAACCTCTCTGGTGGCAAGGAGAGGGGTATGATAGGAGTACATCATGCTTTCATTTCAGAATGTTATATATATTCCTAGCCCCAATGTATAGGAATTTACATTCAAGGGCCCACAATCTCCTGAAGTCTCTTTTGAGTTCCCACACACAAGTGTGGGAGTAAAGAAACTCTGGTTGAAATTTTATAGCACTGCTGACTGATGATTCATTTCTATAATGGAACCAATAAAGGTGACAATAAGCAACCATTACTGAGCTCTTACCATGTCCGAGGCTTGAAGCTAAACTCTTGCCTTATTTCATTCCACTCTTATACTTCCCTAAGGATTAGACAGTGATAGTATCTCCATTTTACACTTGAGAAACATGGGCCTTCACGAGTTTACATAGCAATCCTCATCTCAATAAGCTAAGAAGTCATTCTCCCAAGCCACAGGAAACCACATGCTCCTATCCCAGTATCTCTATCGCAGATATCCCAGTATTCCCTTGGCTAAGAAATGATGCAGAATCACCTGGCCTCTTGTCAAGTCATGTAGATCACTTTACTATTCCATGTGGCCTACAGAGGCATTGGCAAAATAGGAAATAACCTTAGATCTCCTTTGATTGGTCCTTTGGTGTTCCATTTTTGTATCATACTGACCTATTGCTCATCTTTCGATTTCCCTAAATGCAGTTTACTTGTTTGTATTTTGGGCATAAATAGTCCCTAATACTCAGATAAAGAGACAGAACAGTCTATGAGGACATGAGAGTGGTGAGATTGTGGGAACTATTTTAAGTAAGACAGGGAAAGTCTCTTTAGCAAGAGGACACTGCATCTCTGGGGATAACCTGTTCCAGTCTTTGGGAAGATCATCTGTGAAGAACTTGGTACAAGGTCCCAAATGCAGTCATCTGTGAGGCAGACGTCTGCAGGTGTGAAGATAGGAAGGGTAGATGATAGCTTATATTGTGTCTTATATGGCTCAAGCATTGAGGTTTAGCTTTCACTCGGTGTTAGGAAGTCATTGAGGTGATGAGTGGGGGACATAAATGGTACATTTAATCTATGACAGGAAGCACTGAGGCCATTTCATGAAGAAGAGAGGTTGCCTGAAACCCGTGAAATGACGTTCTGTGGAATCTGACTTCTCAGAACAACTTTCAATTACCTAAAAAAAATTAATTACAAGAAGAGTCACACAAAATTCAGTTAGACAATATTAAATAAAGTCTGCCACTGAGTAAAATATGTATCTGTTTATAAGCCCATCAAATAGTAGGATCTTAACACTGAATCTTCCAAAATGCCAAAGGCATGATGTATATCAATATTTAACATACTGTGAACATCTGTAATGCATGGAATTTTCTATAATATTTTTAGTTAATATGTCATTGATTAAAGTCTTATAGTATCAAAACAGAGCCAAATTTTAATGAAATGCCAATTGCCTATTCAGGCACTAGTGAAAATGAAGAATTTCTAGTTTCATACAAGTTCAAACATTCCCCCTGAATTTTATACCTGGAACCATGTTAAGAATTCATGAGTTAGGATGTTATTATTTCAATAGTCCAAGTAGATGGCCTAAATCCTGGTAAGTTTCTTGATATTGGGGAGCAGTGAAGAACATACAGTACATTTTAATGTACACTGGCTATTCTTTAAATCTAATTTGTAAGATATGGCCATGTTGCGGGGGCTGTGTTCCTCAGTGCCTGGCTCCCAGCCACAGGCCTGCTTTTGGCCCTGGCTAGTTTATACCTGGAATAATTACACACAAATCATATTCATTTAAACTCTGCATGACCCATTAGTTTTAGCCTCTTGTTGGCTAACTCTTACATATTATTTTAACCCATATCTAGTAATCTGTGTATCACCACGGAGTGGTGGCTTACCAGGAAAGATCCTAACCAAGGTCCATCTCAGGCTGGAGAAACATGGCGTCTGCCACACTTCCCTTCTCCCCAGCCTTCCATTCTGTCTACTCTGCCCACCTAAGGGCTGACCTATCAAAAGTTTTTCTATTAACCAATGAAAGCAACCCAAATACAAAAGGACCCTCCTACACCATGGCCCATGTATTATAATCCTATTTTTATTGAGCATTAGTGATATTAATATCCTGAACTAGATTCACTAATTTTGTTATAAACATGTACATTTTAGTACATATATATACTTATATATAATATGAATTACATGGTTATATACAACTATAATATACAATATTATATAACTATATCATGCATATAATGTTTTTGTATGTTGCATTGTATCTATTATTTATATTATACACATATGTGTGCATGCAGGTAGAGGTTATGTGGTGATTTAATGGACTGGAGTAATATGTTTTTCACTCACTGTCCCAATAATTCTTGACATATAATGATTTTAAACTAATGTAAAATAAGATTTGCAGGCTGTCTCCAGACCTGGTTATTTACTTCTATATTTTTGTTGCTTTTCTTGTAAAATAGGGATGATGAAGTACATTATCTGTGAATAACACAAGATAGACAAGTAATAAGACTGAAGTATGCTTTGGTCCAGCAAAGTTCAGAAACAAAGAGACTACAACAGTCCCATATTTGATGACTCCTGTGCTGGGCAGTTTGGGTAACTAAAAAGGGAGTTGGTAGGCAGTGCTATTTGGTGTTCTGACAAGAAGCAATGATAACAATGAATATGTACAAGACAATGTAAGAATGAAATGATAAACCCTGAGCCTGGCTAGCATTTTATTCCTACATCCATTTAATCTGAACTCTTATATAAAACATAGGATATCATTCTCGTTGATCATAAATCATCTTGGCTTTATTCTGAGGTGTTTCCTTATTCAACTCCATTGCCTCCTGATTTTGTGTCCCTGGAAATTTCAGTGACTAGGGCAAGGGCAATTTTCTTTTCTATCTATTGAGCCATTGGCGATTTTTGAAATAAAATGTCATTTTCTCCACCAAATTTCTACTTGTTACAATTTAAAATGGGCAAGTGATCTATGCTCAGGGAAGAAAAAGGAAAAGGGAGGATCTATTGGAGAGCCAGACAGACCCTTAGCAATTGGAGTGCAATGAGATGTTAGTGCTATAGTTTATAAATAATTCATCAATCGCTTGGCTTTGAACAGTTCTGTCAAACTCTGCTAGAAGAGGTGGCAAATTATTCCTCAACAAAATCGTTTGTTTTTGCCCATAAAAAAATAGTATGCATTAATACCATAAAAAAATAAGAATTGAAATTCCAGTGAGGCAATGTGTTAGAAGAGTTTTGCACATCGAAAGCAGCATTGTGCCCTATGAAACTGCCTCTCTTGCCATCACTGCACGCAGTCACTCTTCCCATTATTTGACTAATTTGTGTGTTTGGCTGTCAACCTAAGAAGCAGTCCTGTAATTCCATGTTAAGCTCAGTACAACGCTTTAACAAAAAATATATTTGGGTCAGGGTATATAGGAAGTTTGCTGTTGGTTCTGTGACATGAGCAGGTATTCGACTGTATTTGACTGGGTGTGTGAATTTCATTTCATCTACTCATTACAAAAGTAAGAAATGATTTATGATTGGATGAAAGGATGGATGAATAGAAGGATGGACAGATGGATGGATGGAAGGATGGACGAATGGAAGGAAGGAAGGATGGATGGATGGATGGATGGATGGATGGATGGATGGATGGATGGAAAGATATACAAAGTCTGATTTATAAAATATTCTATGTGCCAATGAACAGCTATCATTAAAGTGCCACATAAAAATGTGTCAAAACTGCATGTTGATGGCCCTATTCTTCTCACTTTTCAAAAAAGCATGTAGAATGGGGTTAGAACAGAGCTTTAGAAGAAAAGATGAACAGAAGAGATTTCCTCCTGGGTCTTGCCCAAACAGCCCCACAGTTATAAATTAAACCAATCTCAGCACTCTGTGTGAGCTAAGGCCAGTTTAGCACAACAGGAATGAAAGATAAGAAGCCGAGAGATAACCAGTACTTCACACCCATTACACTTTCTCCTAGAAATTGTGGTCACTACAATTTCGCAGAAGTTTACTTTGAGTCAAAGCCAATGAGACTGCTAAGACCCCGATATTCCAGAATATGAGTTACGTTGAGAGCAGTATCATATCTATAATATCAGGCTTTATCCCATCAGGTTTAAATAGGAGGATCCAGACTCTAGTCTGTCCCAGCTTTGTAGTCTTACAAATGAGTTGCTAGACCTCTAGGCATTGGCTCTATGTCCTGAAACAGTTATTAATCTACTGCATTAATACAGTCTTTGTTCATGTCATCCCTTAGATGCCTTGTTGTGGAATACTATTTTAATTGGGCGAAAATGTGTTACATTTGTGTCCGTGCCTTTGTTAATGATGTAAATGTGTGCTACACTTGTTTAAGCTGCATTTGCTTAATTATGAAAAGATGTGTTGCATTTGTTTTGCTTTGCCTGCCTAAGGCACCTGACTGATCTAATAAAGCTGTATGGCCAATAGCTAGGCAGGAGAGGGATATGTGGGACTGGTACGCAGAGAGAAGAAATAGGAGGAGAAATATAGGATGAGGAAGGAGAAGAGAATGAGGGAGAAAGAGAGGAACACAAGGGCAAGAACCAGGCAGCCGTCAGACAGACAGAGCAAGAAGCAATGAAAGTAAGATATATAGAAAGAAAGAAGGTAAGCAGTAGGTAAATAGTATTGAGTCAAAAGGTAGATTAAAGATAAATAGGTTAATTTAACTTAAAGAGCTAGACAGAAGTGAGCCTAAACTAGATAGAGCATTCATAACTAATGATTTTGGAACTGGGCAGTGACCCAATAGAAAGCCTGATAGAATGCCTCTCTTTTTTGAGACACAGTCTCACATAGTTGAAGTTGGCCTTGAACTTTCTTTGTAGCCAAGAATGACCTTTGGCTTATGATTCTCCACTTTCTACCTCCCAAGTGCTAGAATTACAAGTTCACCATTATGTTCAGTTTTATTCAGTTCTGAGAATCATACACAGGATATTGTACAAGATAAGTCAACTCCCCACCAACTGAGCTATGTTCCCAGACCCTTTGGCTTCTTTAACCTCTGTTTTCTCATCTGTACAATAGACTTGATGGACACAGCGATAATTCAGGTTAAAAACTTACATATACATTATGCCATTCTAGACAGTGCTCTTTGTTTAATTGTTTTCTGAGAAGGAATGGGATTTAGAAATTATTAGACTAGAAAATGCTGTGAAGAGAAACTAGATGAGAGACAGCTCATGGAGAAAAGGACTACGTAGTATGTGCCTGGGTCACTGGATAGAGCTTCATGTAACACAGGCCCATCTAGACCAAGGGAAACAATCAGACCATGTAACCAGCCCCTCTTCAGGGAACCACTCTTTAAGTTTACAGTTTAAACTTAAACTTAAGAGCAAAATGAGGGTAATTGAGGAAACAGCAAAAATCAAGCCTAAAAGACAATATTATCTACCTTGACATAAGGCTTTCAAGAGCCACTTCAATGTTTTCCACTTGTTGAGATACTTAATCAGGATATACCTCCTCTACCATTTCATCTGTCAAAGTTGTACTTGTACATCCCTGAGGGCTCAGCAGAGTGAGGGGATAGAAACACACAGACTCCTATGGAACCCAGATGTGCCACATGTGGGCCACAGGGACCTGTGCTGAAAAAAGGAGCCCCCTTGGGTACCCTAACTATTGGCTTTTAATTGGGGAAGAGAATCTGTTTATCCCCAATGAGTGAAAAAAGTCCAGGAGAGAGGACAGGCCAGAGTTTCTCAATGCAAGTTATAAAGACCTAACATTGAATTTGTGAGCCTGTGTGTAATGAAATACAAAGCTGGCACTTTACATTAAAGGTCTGTCATTTTGGGATAATGGGCTTGGGTTTTCAAAAGAAATCTTATAGAGAAAATGAAATGCAGGCAAGCCTCAGAATGCAGAGTTCTCTCCAGATGCAGTGCTTTGAAGAGCATTGGTTTTGTTGTTTGGGCCTAGGAGGAATTAACTTCAGTATATAAAGCAAGATTTACTTTACCCATTGAGACAGCTCTATCTGTCTAGTTTTTATATAGACTTAAATAAAACATGTGACTGAATACAAGATACTGTTTTGTTTTGTTTTGTTTTTCCAAAACTCACCATTAGGAAAGTATGGAGTCATCTTGTGTACCACTTTTCAAACTTTTTCAATTTCTTAACTTTGGTAGGAAAACATACGATTTAGGGGAAACCTAGCTTGAAAGATGCTAAGTCAATTAGACATGAAGATAGTTTTAGGCAGAGCTGGGGAAATGGCCCCATGAGCAAGCAGCTTGCTGAGCAACCATGAAGACAGGCATTGCGCTCCCCAGCAGACTTGTAAATGAAGTGTAGGTATGGTATGTGGGAGGCAGAGACAACAGATTCTCAGGAACAAGCTAGCTAGCTAGATTAGCTAATTGGCAAAGTCTGGGTTTAAATGAGCACTCATGCCTCAATATATGAGATGGATACTGACCGAGGAAGACATTCAACATCAATCTCTGGATACATGCACACACACACACACACACACACACACACACACACACGGACATGCATGCATTCATGAACACAAACTATGGGTATATGTGGAAAGAAGGTATTTATAGAGATCCCTGTACAGCGCTGGTTTCTTACTTTTTTCTGCTTATCTTTATACAAGAATTGAATATTTATTTCCAGAAATACGACTATCGTGTCATAAGTAGGTCTTAAAAGATGTGTTTGAAACTAAATAGAGTAAGTAGTGCCTTTATAAAGGTCACAAGCATAATCCAAGAAGAATGAGTGAGAGAAAAAAATCCTAATGTTAAATAAGGAATACTTTGAGGTTGAGCTAAGATACCAAAAATTTACAAAATGCCCAGCTTCTCAAAGCATATTGCATGTTACACTGACATGCAAAGGTGATGCTGAGTCCTAGAAAATTGGTAGGTGACCCAATGTGTTTCAGTGATGGCAGAGGAACTGACTCAGAGATGCAGCCTCACGCTATGCCATCAATTCCATTTGATTTGTAGCCAAGGTTTGACTTGGCTACAGATTGCTGCCTCACCCTGGAGTCTCCTCTTCCTCAGAAATTCTATATATAATGACCCATGAAATGGGACTTACCATAAAGGCCCATTCACTTGAACTCTACATGGACAAATTTTATGAGCTCTGTGCACCAGATGGCTCTTCAGGGACTGACTCAAGACTTTGCGGAGCCTGCATCACAAGAAGCGTCTCCCTGTCTTCAATCTGTTTTCCTCACTAGGGATGTAGATACTCCATGAATATTCTGCACACCAAACTCTGTCTCAACATCTACTTCTAGAAAACCCAGCTTGCATAGGCAGGGTTGGGGCAGAGAGGCAATAAGAATGATAGTTCTGCTGTATAGAAGAAGTGTGCATGCTCATGTTTAGACAGCTGAGGGAAGACCAGTGCCTAAAATCATCCTAAGGGTGAGGGTACCACTGGAGGTACAGTGTGAGAGACAGACCTTACAGGGGTGCCTACAGCACTACCAGGCCCAGCTGAGATGAAGTCTTTTGAGGGACATATACATATGCAAATAACAAATGTTAGGGTCAGGATGAAGAAATCCCAGTAAGGAGGCTGAAGGGACAGCCAGGAAAACAGGAGAAAATCCAGGTGAGTTCAGTGACCTGAACCGGCAGCACTGAAAGTTTTAAAGAGTAATTGGTCGTGTCAGTGTGGTGAGAGGCTGAACAAGATGAGGACAGAGAAGCAATCAGATTTGGCAAGACAGAGTCATTGCCAGCTTGACAAGAGTGATTTGGTGGAACCGTTCAGATAATGACGTGATGGGAGTGTTTTCAAGGCAACTGGGAGGGGAAGAAGTGGGGAGAAAAAGAAAAGAATTCTCCAGCTTCCCTCTAAAGGGAAAGGAGGGTGGAAGGCCAGTGGAAGGGCATTGCTTCTCAGGAGCATTGGTTTAAAGACGGACGTGGTTTTGAGCGTGGCTATAAGTGATCCTACGGGGTTAAACTTGATGACAGAAATGGGGAAAGTGGAAGATCACACAAGGGTGTAGTGAGAAGACCAAAGGAAACCTTTATTCCACTATCAGAAGAGCAGGAAACAAGTGGGGGCAGGTCCAGGGAGGAGAAGGCATTGCTGGTGTTTATACAAAGGGGCTGTTTTCTGTTGCTCCTACATTCTCAGTGGGATTAGCAAGGCCATCATGTAAGAAAGGGACATGGGTCTTTGCCCTCTAACACCAAAAGTCTCATTTTTAACTCCCTTGCAGTCACCCATCCTTCAGCCTCTGGGCATTTAAAGCATGAAATATTTAAGATCACCACTTATTTTCTTTTGCTTTTCCATGGTTGAAGCCCCGTGGTTCAATGTCAAGATTCCCCTGACTCCTCTCGTGCTGTTGACTGTTGTAAAACAAGCTCACATCCTCTATAACAAGGCGTGACTCACAGGCAAGTCACTTCTTCCCACCTGAGTCAGCTGTCCTGTGGCCTCAGCTCATTTTAGCTGTTTTCCATTTGCTGGGGAAGATTTTCTGGGACTTCTGTCAAGCTGTATTTATTACTAACCAGTGTGTGTCTCTCTGTTTTAATCCCAAGTCCTAAAGGGAAATAGAAAGTTGGTTCTGAGAGGTAATGTTTCATTATAAACATAATTTGGTTAGCTCTTTAAGTGTGTCTGCCAGCACTGGAGGCCATGGATAATGATGCCAGTTAATTTTCCTATGACACAGGAGCTGCTGGAGTCTGTCAGTAGTAGTGTCCAATGACAGGTTAGCAGTCATTCTCCAAAGAATATTAATTTTATAAGTCCTCTGCACAAGGAATCACCCTGCTGTTGCTGTCAGAGTCCTTTGAGATCTCCAGTGGCCTTTTGTTCCAGGATAGCCCAGGTTCTGGACACAAGTTTCTGGCTCTCAGTCTTTACTAGTATGCAAGTTTTCAATGATTCTATGTTTCTGTTTCATTTTATCATTTCAAAAATGGACAGAGTGTGGCTGAAGACATGGCTTAGCAGTTAAGAGCACTGGCTGCAATTCCAAAAGACCCAGGTTCAATTCCCAGCACCCACATATCAATTCACAACTGTCTGAAATTCTAGTCTCATAAAATCTTACATCTTCTTTTCAGCCACTACACACACTTGGTATGTAGATCTACAAGCAGACAAAAGACTTATATATGTGAAAAAGAACAATAAATAAAAATGGGCAGTGTAGGAGTTCCCAACTTCATAGAGTTGATTCAATAAATTAACAAACAGGGTTTCTCTGTCACATACCTTCTGGGAAGAATGTTAAAAGCTCAGACAATAGCATCAGCTAATATTATGTCAAAATCCCTCAAGAAAAACAGTGTGTGTGTGTGTGTGTGTGTGTGTGTGTGTACATGTGTGTGTATACACTAGAGGGCAACTTCCAGTGTCATCTTCAGGAATGCCATCCACCTTCTCTGAACAAAGGTTCTCATTGACCTGGAGTGAGACATGCTGGCCATAAACAACCCTTTAAAATGCCACTGAATAGGATCTACACTTGGCTGGGTTTAGTGGCATACTCCTTTAATGCCAGCATTTTGGAGACAGAGGCAGGTGGATCTCTTAGTGCTTTTTTATGTGCCTGTGCCTGTGTGTGTGTTGGGAAAGTGCATGTGGCTCAGCTGGTAGAGCGCTTGTTTGTAAGCCTGAGTAACTGGGTTTGGTCCCTTGAGCTACAGGCCAGGCTGATCTACACAGTAAGATCCAGGCTACACAGCAAGATCTTGCCAAATTAGATAGATGATAGATCGATAGATAGATAGATAGATAGATAGATAGATAGATAGATAGATAGATAGATAGATAGATGATAGATAAATACATTCTTGGTTGATGGATTCATTTGCAATGGCTACCACGAACAAGTCACAGATTGAGTACCAAGACAACAAAATTTTGGTCCTAGCAACTGAAAACTCTAAAATTACAGTGTCATCAGGATTTCCAGTCTGAATAAGGACTCTCCTAATCTTCTAGCATTTTCTGGCTATTTGGTGCTTTTCTGCTTGCAGCTGCATCATCCAGTCCCTGCCTCTGTCTTCAGATGGTCTTCCTCCCTGCATCTCCTCTGATCTCCACACATCACTTTATAAAAACACCAGCTATTAAATTTAGGCCTCATCATGTCCCACTATGATCTCATTTCAACCATATGGCATCTGAGAAAAACTATTTCCACTATAAGATAACATTTCCAGGCACCAAGGACTCAGATTTAGACATTTGAGGAAAAACACATTTCAATCTATGTATTTATAGAACATATACCTCTAACCATTCTTTGATTTTTTTTTACCCAAATCATATCTCTCCCACTCACTAAGATCTAGTTTAGTAGTGACATCTAGCCTGATGACAGATGTCTTTTTAAATCTTCTATGTGTATCTGAGATATGATTATTTGAGGCACAGAAAATAAGCTTTAGAGATTTCCACAGTTGTTTGATTACTGGGAAAACAAACAATGTATACAATGAACTTTGTTGAAAGGGAATAAATTGGTTTGGAGTTGTCCTCAGTGAGTCTGGAAACCATGGGTTGTAAAGTTTCAAAAACTCCACTCACAGATCATTTGAGATGCATTGATGCTGTCCTCCTGGGGAGAGTCATGTGGAGGGAAGTGTTATCTTTCATTTTCCCCTAGTTATTTAGATATTTCCCATTCAGCACTCAGCCTTGAGTCCTAAATAATGAGCTGTTATTATTTCTGCCAGAAAATTGTCTTATCTAGTTTATCTAAACAAAAAATCACTTTTCCTTTTAAAGAGCTCAATCTAAAGTTTCAGTGAAGCTGTTCAGAAAGTGGAGTGTGCTCCCTGCAAACAGCTGTATTCTGTAACCACTGCCTGCTTTGTCTCAAAACCAAAATAAAAAGGTCTCCATTAAGAGTCTACAATAAAGGAACTTTGGGAGGCATTACCATCCCTGACTTCAAACTCTATTACAAAGCTACAGTATTGAAAACAGCTTGGTATTGGCATAAAAACAGAGACACTGACCAATGGAATCGAATTGAAGATCCGGATATT
>JAQHUG010000079.1:1663372-1688919 GCA_028555095.1 Dicrostonyx torquatus
ATTCTATATGGATGCACACCTTCTTAGACGGGGATGGAGGGGGGAGGGCCTTGGGCTTCCCACAGGGCAGGGTATCCTGCCCCCTCTTAAGGAAGGAGGGGGAAGGAGGTGGGGTAGTGGGGGAGAGGGAGGGCCTGGAATAAGGGGAGTAAATGTAAATTTTTCTTCTAACAATTAAAAAAATAAAAAAATCTTTTTCTTTTAATTAAATAAAATAAAGTTTAAAGAACATAAGAGTCTTTTTAATGCCTTTAGTGGCATAAAAGGAGTTGTTCTTATAAGAATGAGATATGGAACTTATTGTCTTGGTTATTTGTGTGTAGAGAACACATTGGCTCTTCATGACACTGCTGTTTTTCTTTCATTCAACTTTAAAATACTGTGCATCATCACAAAGATACTAACTCTTCAAAATAACCATAGCTTTAAAAGACTACATTATTCATAGAGTATATATACATATATGTGTATATTATATTATACTATGTTATATTGTTATATTACACTGTTTAGAGGCTACATAGATAACTAAGGGTTAAGAACACTGAATACTCTTGCTGAGGACCTGGGTTTGGTTCCAGGCACATACACAGTAACTCAAAAACTTTCTATAACTGCAGTTCTGAGAGATCCAACCCTCTTCTGGTCTCTGTAGGTAGTGTAAGCACATAGTATATACACATACATACACACAATAAAAAAGTCTTTTAAAGTATATATTGTTTAACTTACAATATGTTGTAGTTTAAGGTAGAAATAATAGCAGACTCTAACAATACTAACTTAACGTTTTTTAAAGGAATAGATGTGTGACTAAATTTCAGTTGTTCCCTGCATTTTCTTGTTGTTTTGTTTGATTTAAAATTGAATATTTCTTTGACTTTTAGCCAAGTATTATTTCAACTAAATACTAGGTAAAAATCAACATGCATTAAAGTTTTCAACCTGAAATATAGAAGATACCTTTTGGCCTAACACCCCTAGTCCCATGAATTCACATTTTGCAGGCCATTCTGCTCACCCCTCAATTAGGTAGCCTTTCAGAAAGACCATTCATGAATGTATTTGTGCACAGATATGTATGCATTTCCCTAAAACCAGAACCATTAGAAGCAAACTGTATGTACCATGCTGACCTTGATAAAAGTTTAACTCTGACCTAGGTTTATACTATGATGTTCTCCAGTGATCCTGTTGACTTCCTTATGCCCCTGTTCTGTCCTTTTCATGAAGATAGAGATGACTGTAATGTCAACATGGGGCCATTTAAGCCAGCAGTGTGTGATTTCCAATATCAGGTCACAAAAGGTTTGTGGGTTCCATCTTCCTGTTTGTCAGACTAACACCACTCTAAGATAATTCACCTGGCATATGACGGGAGATTCAAGTACCCTGTGGAGAGGCAAAAACTTTGTTTTCTGGTCAGTGAAGATAAAGGTTTGTAGTTCAGTTCATCTTCCAGCATTAATAAAGGCTTTTCAACCTCTGCACTCCCAAGTAACACCTTATCTACAAGTTCACAAGAGACCTTGACCTCCCAGCTCAGTAGGACTGCTCCCAATTCCTCAACCTCTAAATCTGAGATTGGGTGGTTGTGATTCTGATTCTGTTGTTGTTTGCACAGGGCTAATGGACCCAACCCATAGCCTTGCAACTGTTATCCCAACTAAGCTAAATCTTGAGACCTTGGATAATTTTAGGTAATCACATATGTGATTTGTTATTGACTCTTAAAAAGACCAAGATGCAAAAAAAAAAAAAAAGGAAGAAAGGCCTTAGCCAAAGTTGGTTGGTTCAGCACTGCAAATGTGACTTTGGGTGATTGTCCTGGTAGCCAGTTGTCTCTGTGGTTTGTTGCATGTTTTAGAAGTTGTTTGATTGTACTTCCTACTCACTCAGGTAACATTATTTCCCTTCTTGGATCTTCAATGGGTTTGAAGACTAGATAAGTGTAGTTACTTTCCTCTCATGACTTGGCCAAGTTATTTATTATACAAGACTTAAGCTAGTTAGAATAGGATATTTGTTCTTATTGCATATGATTTTGTATTAGGTTTAGAACTCTCTTATTTAAACAAAAGGGGGAGATGATGCAGGAAGGTTTATAGCTAGTAATTACCCACCTACTGGAGTGTGGCCTCATATACAATTTACCCGGATGCCAAAGAGCTTCTGGCCCCTTCTCTTCTCCCCCCTGGTTCCCGTTTTGCTCGTTCAGATTGTTTTGGATCTCATCTCCATCCACTGTTCAAGCAGAGAACTCTGATTTGTAAGTTTTCCCCCTAAATAAATACTATCTATCTCTCAGTTCTGAGCTAGTATGGGATTTCTTTTAAATGTCCAATCTCTCTGCCCTCAGAAACAAAATTCTAAACTATACTGACTCAATTAAAACTGTCTGTCTCTCAAGTACAGTTCAATGACATGAAGCACAAACTAAAGCTCTTCCCTTTACTACCTTCTGGAGACCTCTGTCCCTGTTGGTTTATTTTCTATCTCAAGAATAATGTCATCATCTGCAAGAGTAATGGTGGCCTGTGATCTGGTCTGTATGCCTGTTTACAGAAAGTGAAAAATGAAGAAGTCCAAGGCATGCAATTTTCTTGCAAATGAAGCAAACTAAAATCTGTCTTGGGAAAAAAAAGAAATCACATGACCCACCCCTGGCTGCAAAGACAGTTATGAAATTATTTGTCTACCTGGTTACCACATACCCAGCATAAAATGGAAATAAGATTGGAAGATCTCTTTTTGCAATAGCATTGTAGTATTTCTTTGTAGGGATATGCACATTTTAATTTTAGTTTAATTTTAATTTTTAATTTTTTTTAATTTTAGTTTAAGCCTTTGTAGCAAATTACTCTGAGAATGAGCAAATGAAAAAAGAAAAAGTAATGTCACCATAATAGCCGTAGGAAAGCTACACACACTTCAGGTAATACATCGTTTGAATTGTCATTGGTTGGATAATGAAAGAAAATGATACCACAAGAGTCAAGGATGCCATTCAAATGTCATGTTACAGGATCTTCCAGTGAATATTTTTTCAAGACAATTTCATTAAGTGGATTATAAATTTCAAAGACTTTTTGTTGACAGTTAAAATTCTCAAATACAGCTTTTGAACCAACACCACCATTATCACCTGGGAACTTAAAAATGTATATACTTAGACCCCACATATAATCATATTCCTAGGTTATAGCCACCTATATATGAAAACTCTGCATGGGAATTTATTGTTTAACAAAGTTTGAGGACCACTAACCTATAACCTTAAAACAACATATGCTAATTTCTAGCTCGTAACCTTGGTAGCTTTGCTTGAAAATCTCTGTCCATAACATATGGAGAATAGTAGTATCTGTGTTCGATGGGCATTGAAAGAGTTAAAATAGACCACATTTTAGAGTGACTGGCATGTGTTGACATTTGAAAACCAAAGCCTAGAGATAATATTGCTATTATCTTTTAATACCCTGGTGTAGTTTCACCAGTTTGCCTCCAAAACAAAGTCACGTCTTTCACTATGCAGTTGAATGATTGAGACATAGTACTGAAAGAATTGTTTCCTTCGTGCCTGAGATGATTGGCCCCATAATCATGCCAAGGCCTTAAGAATATTTCCCAAAGCCTCGTCAGAATCAGCATCAGTGAAATGAGACTGATGAACACCTTTTCAGAAAACTATGAGAGGAACCCCCCCCACAAGAGTACTGCTTTACCACAAACCCAGTCTCACAAAAATGACCAAACCTTTCAAAGGATATATTATTTTATGTTCTCAATGGTCTCAAATAGTGTTCTAGAGGCTAGGAAATTGGGCATGTAGCAAGAGTTCTCAACACCACCAAGAGTCAGCCTAAGACACCAAGAGACAGGACAAATCTGGGAACATACAAGCGCTTACCCTCTGGTAGTGGCTACTCAGCACCAGAATGTGTCTGTACAGGCACACATACACTTACAGTGCTATGTGTGCTCTTACTTCATCTGCATACACGGTATTGGGTCTTAACTAGTGATTTCCTGGGCCTGTGGTCTTTCATGGTGAAGGCCTGGTATTTGTTATTTTCCAGTTGCTGTGACAAACACCTGGCAAAACCAATTTAAGCAAGAAAGAGCTTGCTTCTGCCTGCAGTTTGAGAAGCCGTGGCATCAGGAAGGTGAGGCATCCAGCCTCACTGTACTGAGAGTTGGGAAGCAGAGACTGATGAATGCTTGCGCTCAACCCTTCATCCTTTGAATGCAGTAGAGGAGTCCATCCTAGGGAATGGTGACCTTCATGTTTAGGGTAGGTCTCCCCACTCTGATTAACTCAGTTTTTTGGTTTGTCTCCCGAGTAATTCTAGATGTTGTCAAGAAAACACTAGCCATTGCAGGTGTTTTGCCCTGCCTACCTTAGGTATGTTGTAACTGGGAAACAAACAACATTGTGGCTTGAGCACTAGCCACAGAGAAGCTGACCAGCAATGCACTGAATACAGGAGATAGACACAGTCCTTCCCTTTACCCACTGCCAGAGGGGAGCTTTTCTCTTCTTGCATCAGAAGTTGGTGGAGCCTTGGAAGTGGCACAGCAAGGAGTTCCCGTCACACTCAGTTACCAGTAGGGTTATAGCCTCTGCTTCAAGACTCACACAGAGAGTGGTCACATCATTGTTTTTATGGTATCATTTTTTTCTTAAGTCTGTTGAGCTATGTAAGTGGAAATAGAATTTGTCTTTGGTCCAATGATGTCTACTTAATAAGAGAGAAAAATGGAACAGGACCCTACTTGAGCACAGCTAGTGTCCTGAGATAAGTTAGGCATACATCCTGGAAGAATTCATATTCCAAGCTGGGCATGGGGCCACATGTCTATAACCCTCCTACTGAGGATCCTGGACTTCATGGAGAGACTGGGTAGGGTGTGTATGAGTGTGTGTGTGTGTGTGTGTGTGTGTGTGTGTATAATGTCTCCAATACCCATCTCTTCAGTCTTCCAAGAACTCTTCGACATGTCTTTGTGAAATTCACCCCTCTGTCCTTCTCAGTCATATTCCCCTGAGTTCCAGTCAGAATCTCTGGCTGACTCAAGCAAATCTTCCCCAGAGACTAGATCTAGAATGAGCCTCTGGCCATGTCAGAGTCAACCCAATACCAAAGACACCATAGGAAACAGCAGGGCTGCTAGAAAAGAGTCACACTTTCTTTATCACCCGCTCAGAAGGCTGCGGAGAAGAAAGGGAATCAAATGCTACCTGAAAACCACTGATGTCATTCCCAAAGCCCATAGTGAAGGAGAGTTGGCAGATGTCAGAACAGAAATTGAGAGCCCTGTGGTCAGTGGTGACATTTGTCTGTGAGTCAAACCTCATCTGAAGCATAAACTACCAGCATTTTCCAGTGTAGTTTCCAACACGTGGCCCTTCACCAGCAGAGCCTATGCTGACTCAATAGAGAGTCAAGTTCTTGGGTCCCCATTCTACACTTTGTGTGGAGAACACAGGAATCTGCTTTTGTATTTGTGTGTTTATGTGTACATGTGTGTCCACACATAACTGAAAGCCAAAGGATAACTTCCAATATTATTCCTCAGATACCATCCATCTAGTGTTGTTGTGAGAAAAGGGTTACCTGCATGTGTGTCTGCCGACCACATGTGTGCAGAGTCCAGGGAGACCAGAAGAGGGTGTTAGATCCTCTGGCACTAAAGTTACAGGTGGTGTGAGCCTGCACATAGGTACTAGAGGACCCAAGTCCTCTCCAAGAGCAGCCTCTGTGTTCTCAATCATTAAGTCATCTCTCTAGCCACACAAACACACACACACACACACCTAGTTTTTTGAAAAATGGTCTGTCATTGGATTAAAGCTTGATGTATAGGCTGGGATAACTGGCCACTAAGCCCCAGAGATCCCACTGTCTCTGCCTCTCCTAAACTGGGATTACAGTTGTGTACCACCACAACCATCTGTTTTATATATGTTCTAATGTCAAATTCAGGTCATCAAGCATTTGAGACAAGCACTTTAAGAATGGAGCTGTAACCCCATGAATCTACATTTTAACAAACCCTTCGGATGATTCTAGTATATACTGAAATTTATGAACCACTGGTGTTGGCTCAAACAGTAAGTTGATAGAAATAATCTGTTGTAGTTTAAGCACAGTCATTCTGTACCATAAGTGAACCCTTTTTCAGTAAAGGTGGCCTGAATTTGATTTGTGTTTGATTGTGTTGGTTGCTGGATATTTTTGTTCTTCTAGTTGGCTGGTTGGTTGATTTTCTCTGAGACAGGATCTCACTATGGCAGAGGACAACCCTCCAACCTCAACCTTCCAAGGGCAGGGATTACAGGCCTACATCCCTGTGCCTCACACAAGTTTCAGTATTTTGTCTTAACAGGTAATTTAAAAGTAGATGTGTTTCATTAATTATAATTATAATTATAATGCTTTAGTCTATTTCCAAAGGGTGTTGATATCCATTCCCCAGGACAATCATGTAAATTAAAGGACACAGAGCAAGGATATTCTGTGTGTACAACTCCTCCATAAAGAGATGAGGAAACCAAAACGCTTCTCTGTGATTCTCTTAGGTAGGTCACAGGTTTCCGGTCTGCTGCTTTCTATCATACTCGGATGTCTGTGTGGCTGAGTAATTACTTTAACAAGTGACAGAGACAGGCAGGCTTGGGTTTGAATTCTGACTTTACTATGTCCTAGCTATCAAACTTGAAAAGCTAATTTCATAGAATTTTAGGGTAGCCTAGTGGTTAACTAATATATACATTAATTAAAACATCAAATGTACCTCACTCATTAATATCAGGACACAGATTTAATAGGAAAAATAAATAATGGGGAAAATGAAACTACTTTTAAACACCGGAGCATGGAAGTCACGCTTTTATGTATCCCTTTCCTCGTGTGTAAAACAGTGAAATGGCAGGATGAGAGTTCAGCGCAAATGTATGGTAAATATTCAACATGATACTAATTAAGAATAATACTGTCAGGGAGCTGGAACGATGGCTCAGTACTTACAAGCACTTGCTCCTGCAGAGAGCCCAGGCTGAGTTCACAGCATCCACATAATGGCTCACAACGGATCCCCTTTACCTCCAGTTCCAGGGAATCCAGTACCTGCTTCCGGACTACAGGAGCCCCAGGCACTTACATGGTATACATACCAACACTCATACACATAAAGGAAAAATCAATAAATCTTAATAATAATGGCTGTGCAACTGTCTGTCAAACAGACAGGCTGTCACGTAGTGGATTGAGTCTAGCTGAGGGTCATCTTCAAGGGAAGCAGTATCCTGCTCAGGCATCTAATCATTAAGTCTGATCAGTGAACTTGTGGCCACCACATGACTGCTCTCAGCATTGTCTCCCCCCCCCCCACACCTCCTCACTATGGCATCAGGCAGCACTATGACTTGCTCAGGCTTCAGATTTCTACAAGAAGCCTGTTCCACAGCAAGACCTTCTTCCTTCTGAAGGCGGTAGAGAGCCTGCTGACCTCAAGCCGTTTAAATTGCCATCAGGAAAACAGGTAGGTTTGGGCATTCTTACTGAAGAACATGTCTGCTAGAATCTGTAGCTGGCTCACCCACAGTCAACCCCCCCTTCTCCTATGGCTGCTCTACTTGAAGAGGTCAGCTTATGGAAGATCTTGCCTTCCTGCTCATTCTGATTGGAATATTGTCCTGTAGGGTAAGAGACCACATGAAGCCAGTAGTGTTTTTTTTTCTTTTTTGTTCATCTGGCCTTGCTTTGGAAAATTAAACTAGATTTTCATCATGGTCGTGACTGTAGTAATACCTAGATGGAACAGAATCTTGTAGCTAAGAGATATAAACAACTCTCAGCTTAATACTTGCATGGGTTCAAGTCCTGGTTTTGTCAATTAATGCCTATTTGCCTTTAAGGGAGGTATTAACCATTTAATGCTTCAATGTGTCCATCTATAAAATGAGGAAAATAGAAGCATAGACAGGGTTGTTAAAAATAATGAGTGATAATACTTAACATTTACTGACAACTTACCTTTTGCCAGACTCAATGTTAATCATCTAATATTTACTATCTAAAATTATCCCAATCTTAATTCAATGAATACTGTGGTATAGATGGAGATAAGTGGCTCAGTGGATAAATGCCTTGCTATGTAAACAGAAGAACTGGGTTTAGATCCTCAGCTGCCACAGAAAAAGTCAGGTAGGTATGATGGCCCACGTCTAATCCTAGCACTCAGAAGACACACATAGGAATGGTGGAGCAAGCTGGCTAGCTACACTAGCTGAAACTGGAAGCCTTGGTTGGATTCACTTGACTCATAGTAAAATAGAAATAAATTGGAGAAGGCATCCAACATCAACCTTTTGCCCCCCCCCACATGCAACAAACATGCACATACACCAGAACACATATGAGCCTATAAACATGTTAATATGCATACAAATATGTCATGCCTTTATACTCACAAAAAGAAATGTCATCATATATTAATGATACATGTGATGATAATATTAATGATGGCACTAAAGCCACATACTCTTGGCACTGAATTAAGAATTATGATATATCTCATAACAATCTTATTGAGAGAATTCTCAGAATCCTCATTTTGCAGATGAGCAAGCTGAGAAACCCGAAAGGTTCTGCATCCTGCCCAAAGCCACACAGCAGGTAAGATACAGAGCTAAGACTCGAATGACTTCATACTCCGAGTTCTCCATGACTTTATACTCTGAATTCTCGGCTGTCTACCAATTTGAAACCACCGAAACACCGCTTTGTGAAATGAAGCTGCCAAGTCTCACAGTCTCTAGATACACAAGACTGACCAAAACTATTAATAGCAATTTATTCTCTTGGAGGAAGGATTCCAAAAAGGAGAGAGGTGAACAGAGAAATGAATTTTAAAAGCTTCCAACAGGCTACATGTACCGTGAAGAGGAGGTGTTCCCAACGTGAAAAATAACTTCATTAAGCAATAGAATTTAGAAGCTAGAGAGTCAGCACCAGGACTTTCTATGAGATAGGCTGTTGTGTTAAAAAAAAAAAAGGTGGATGGTTTCGCAGCATCAGGTGTTATGACATGTTATAGGTATGAAGAAAGTCATTCCAAACTTGACTGGAGAGCTTTCAACTGTCTGTAACTGGCCTGCATAGGAAGCTCCTGCAACCTGACAGAAACTAAGTACATCGATCTGATAGCATCATGTCTGGCACTCAAGAGTTCACAGAGGGTGAATTATTTTAGCCATCACTTGCTTTGCACCTGTTATGCGCCTGCTAGTGGGTAAAGCCCTTCCCGATGTGTCTCCTGATATTCGGACCACTAGGAGCACCATTTAACAAGAGAAAATTGAATGCAGAAGGCAATGAGAGCATCACAGAGCCCCACTGTCTAGAAAAGACCTGAAATGGGGTTCCGGTGTGCTCTAGAAACAGGGGAGATGGTGCTCTTTCCCTCTGTCGCATCGTTTCTCCTGAGATCAAATGGGAAAGGATGGATGCCAAGACTCAGCCATAGTAAACATGGCTTTTATTTGCTTTGTACAATATGAGGTAGAAATGTAATATTTCTTCTTAAAGGTGAGGAAAACTTGGAGCCTTTAGTGAAAGCTGTTAGAGAAGACTTGTGTGAAGTCAGCCTAGTAGAAAAGATCATGGCTACTCTCTTCTTGCTCCTCAGGCCAAGAGGAACTTGCTTACTTATCTTTATAGCTTTGCATTTTGTCCCACGCTGATACAGGGTGTATGCTCCAGAAGTGTTGGCTCAACTGGCTTGAATGTTCTCCTGGTTCCCTATCTCTTTAAGGTAGAGTCAAATGCCTTGAGCCCTGTGGGGGGGGCGAGAGAGCTTAGTGTCCACTTTTCTGCTTTGAGTCACTGTGGAAAGCATAGGGCTGTCCAAACAGTACAATAAATGCAAGTTCAGGGGAAACTTTGTTATATTTTAAGGTTCAGGCTCAGAATCTGAATTTTTGGGATTAATGTAAGACCAAGTTGGAGACTTGCTTGAATCTGGCAGAAACTGGTAGAAAAGACCCTGAAACATTCGACCAATGAGGAGGAGAGAATGATGTTTTTAAAGGACTCCATTTAGCACTGCTCTATATGAAGAAAAAGAAACAGCAGAATCCCCGAGTAGTAGCTCAACCCTCCAGTCTTTTTATAATCTTGAACATGGCAGTTACTATTGTCAAGCCGACTGCCAGGAACTTCTTCCCCAGACCCATCTTCTCTTGAGGCTCTTTTGGTTGTCTGGTTTGGTTTTTCTTAAACCAATTATTGTTTTCCTTTGCACACGAGAGTCATGTGGTGTTGGAAAGGTTGGAGAATGCGGTGTTTCTGGAAATGGGGATGGGCTTCTAATTCTTCCTCCTGAAGAAAAGGGCTGGGTAAGAGGCAAAATATGACCCTTTAAAGAGGCTGGCATCCACATCCTTCACATGGGTGAGGGTGTGTTCTTTAGCTGGCAAAGGAGATAGTGCAAGTGGGAATAGGAGGATCTCAAGGTGGTGGTCCTGTCCTGGGTTACTCAGGGGGTGCTCGATGTCATCATAAACCTTCTTATAGAACAGAGACAGGAATAGTATAGTCTGAGAAACATATGTGACTGGGCATAGATGAATGATGAGACGTCTCATCTTAGGATGTCAGAACCACAAATCAGAGACAATGAGAAGCTTTAGGGAACTGAGAATGACAAGCAACAGACTCTTTATCATCACCTACAGAAAGAAGACGTCTGACCTTCAAAGGTACAAGATAATGAAATCTATAACATTTCAGCCAAGTAGGTCACAGCCATTTGTTATAGTAGCAACAGAAAATTAACTTAAGAGCTAAGTTCTCTTGAAACAGCTCCTGTGTAAAAACTTGATGATTGGTAGCCTGGGAATCATCATTGGCTGCTTAGTGTTTACCTGAGGGCTTTTTAATATCAGCGCTATCAACATTGCAGGCCAGATAATTCTCTGTTTCGGGGCTACCCTGTGCATTGGAGAACATTCAGAGGCAGCTCTAGCCTGTTCCCACCGTGTGCCAGCATCACTCTCTGCTCTTGGTGCTATGACAAAGAATGTCTGTGGACAGTGCCAAATGTCCCCTGTGGAGAGAAGGGACAGCAGAATTGCTCCCAGGCTTATGGCCACTGCTCCAGCTTCGTCATCTGCTCCTCCGATGTGAAATTTCTGATGACAGCAAGCAACTTATCTTTCCCCCATGGTCCTAATTCATAAATGAGCCAAGCCACAAGACACACAACATATGCTTTTGCCAGAGACATTTTGCTGCTCAATTACAAGGCAAAAAAAAAAAAATCCTTGCCTCTAGACTAGATGGAATAATCTCTGGCTTGTACCAAGAGATCAGACAGGATTTATTTCTGGATGAAGCTTGGCTGATAACCCAAGGCAAGTTATTAATCTGCTTGGCCTAGCCCGCTAACACCTTAAGCCTGTTACTCTCAGTAGATGCCAAATAAAGCTTTATATCAAATTGAGTCAGGTGGCTTTGTGCCCCTCTTCCTTATTTGTGGAAGTTAATTGTGGATCCTACTCATAACTACTACTGCTTCAAAATCCCAGAATGTGTTAGGATGAAACTTGCTAAAGCTCGGATAAGGGGTGGGGGCTCTGTGCTTTTCCTGGCTCCAAGATGTGCACGTTTCAGGAAATGAAAGCAAAACCAGTCTCAAGAAGCCAAGTTCTCCATTCTCTGTATTAACATGACTGCTCAGGGAGGCCTGAACTTAGAGGGAGAGACAGCTACCAATTCATTTTCCAAAAAATAATTCCTGCTGTGGGTTAGTAAAGAGAGATAAGAAGGCAGGACTAGAAAAGGGGGAGAGAGAATAAGTGAGCAAAGGTCAGGAGTAACCAGGCTATACAAGAAGGGAAAGCTTTGGAATTAAAGTTTGTCGGTTCCACACAATTCATGTTTTGACACTCTAGTCCCCAGTGTGTGACATTTGGAGCCGAGGCCAATGGGGAATGGGTTTTGAAGAAGTCATGACAGTGGAACACCCATTAGGAGACTAATGTAACTGTTAGAGGAGGGAGTAGCTAGAGATCACCAGAAGGTGTGGTAATAAGGAAACCATCTACAACCAGGAAATACACTGAGCAAGAACACAGCCATACTGGCATGCTGACCTCTGGGTTGTCAGCCTCCTGACTGTGACAAACAACTGTTGGAAAGGCAGAGCTCCCTTTCTGCTGTGAGAGGAGGGTCTATGTGTAGCCTAACACTGGCCCTCTCAGGATCCACCATGATAGGAAGACCAGATGGGAAAAACTGAGGAAAAGAAACAATAAACAAAGACAAAGGAGGTTGAGTCTCTGGGCTTGCGTGGAACCTCTTGGTCCTGTTTCTCTGGATTTTGTGTCGTATCTAAGATAGAATGAAATGAGTAGCCCCTACCCCCCCAAGAACAACAACAGCAAAAAATAAGACTTCTAATTAATATAGTTGTCCTAAAGATTTCTGAAAATAACCTTATGGTAAAATTATTTGTGTAGATGAATAATTTCTGCCAAAAGATTCTGTGGTTGATATTCAAAGACCACTGGAAACACCGGAGAGCATCTGGTTGGATAGGTGCATGGGCAACCAAGCTGCCATCATTGTGTAGACCTAAGAATCTGATCAAAGCCTTTGCTTAAAAACCACAGCCACTGGCAACCAGAGTATCCTACCCTCCTGAAAGAACAGCCTGTCTGCTGAAAGTCTCACATCTAAGACATACCTTTCTAATAGACAGGGACAATCCTTTCTCCAGTGTCACACAGAGGGTAACCTCGTTTTACCGCAAACATAAAATATTAAGAGCTATTTCTCTCTCTCCTACCCAATTCATGTTCTCATTCATTCAGCCAACTCCAGTACTTTTCTCTACAATAGTGTTTGAGAATGTTCAGATTTGTCCCTGGCTCCTTCTCAACGTGATGTGTCCTTTCTTTGTATGCACTCTTTTTCTTTTTTATAAGAACATCACTATGAATGGAGAGATTGTCCAGCAGTTAAAACAATCTGCTGTTCTTGTAGAGGACCCAAGTTCAGTTCCTAGCACCCTTGCTGGGCAGATCACATCTAAGTGCAACTCTAGGCTTCAGGGCTCCAATATTCTTTCTGGCCCCTATGGTCACCAGCAGTTGTGCACACACATAGACTTAAATCAAATAAAATCAGTCGTCTTCATAAAAAAAGACTGTCAATCCAGTCAAGTAGAGCCCTGCCCTCATTTAACCTTAATCACCTCTTTAAAGACCTAGATGCCCCTCAACTGAAGAATGGATAAAGAAAATGTGATACATTTATACAATAGAGTACTACTCAGTAGAAAAAACAAAACAAACAATGCAATGATATCTTGAAATTTGCATGCAAATGGATGGAACTAGCTAAAAACTATCCTGAGCGAGGTAACCCAGAACCAGAAAGATGAGTGTCTGTCTTTGGCAGGGCTACATGGCTTCTCGCTGACTCCACTTTCTTTCTCCCAGCATTCAGTTTAGTTTTTCCCACCTATCTCTATTCTGTTAAGCCACTGGTCAAAACAACTTCTTTATTCATTAACCAATAAAAACAACACATATACAGAAGGACTTCCCACACCATATAAGGATGGCCTATAGGGAGCATGCCTCCATGAAAGAGCTTTTAGCAGAGGTGCAACATGCTAGAATTGATATATGCTGCTGGATTTAGACTATTACTTGGGTGGGAAGGGTAGAAAGGGAGAACTTGTTAGAAGGTTCTTTGTACTAGCAACAAGGAATTCACTGGTGCCATTGATGAGAGTCTTGCATTAGTGGAAAGGCCTGGATAAAAATTAAGAAAAACTCCCTGAATAAGTTTTGGGAATGTGGAGACCGAGTCCCTAGACAATCTTCAGGTGAAGTTACTAAGGGAGAGCAGGGGGAAATGGAGCTCTAATTGGAGAGAGGCCATCAAGGAAGATTGTTTTACGGTGGCAGACTGTCATGTTTTCCTACAACCAAGAACAAGTTAGTGTGGAAAGGATGTGTGATGATGTATAGGAAAAAGGTATCCATGTTGGGTGGTGTTTTAGAGTGGCAGAGACAGGGTTAACTTTTGTCTTCGAAGAGGGCCATCATCCTCAGGAAGGCGCCTGCACAGAACCCCTGCAGCAACAAGAATGAGAGCACAGCTGGACTGGAAAGCCAAATGGTAACCAGGAGATGGGGTTTATGGAAATTCTCTAACTCCTGCATGTATCCTTTCAGAGGAGAAAACAGGAGTGCGCAGCTAAGAAGGTTGAGCTCTAAGCTAATGACCCCAAGATGATAATGTTCTTAGGATGGGATTGAGATTTCAAGGGGCATCAGGGCAAGCACGCAGAGCAAACAGTGCTGCGTTGTGTGACTGGATACCAGACTGTCAGGTAAGAAGAGGATGACTGACTGTGCTTCCTTCTCCCTGTTTGTGTTAGGATGGAGGACAGCAAGCCAGTGTCTCTGGCCCTGAACACTGTTTTGAGGGATATATTTAAGGTTGACTGGGGAAAGATGTTCAGCCATTGAGTTGGGCAGCCTAAGAAAATGACAAGGGACAGTCCAGGGCAGGAAGCATTTCAAGACACCTGAGGAGGGGGATGGGTTTTTTTCCCACTGCTTGCCTTGTATTTGATATCAATCTATTGGGAGAATTTTTTGCTCTGGGTTGGAGCACGAGGCAGGACCTACCACACTGCTCCTTCAATGGTTCCAATAAAAACAATCCACTGCAGAGCCAGTGAGTTCATTAAGTGAGTTCAGAGCAGTGGGTGAGGGATTATAGACAAAAGCATGTGGGACCCTGAAGCGATCCCCCAGGAGGATGGTACACAGCGTAGATGATGACTCTTGCATTGCTGTGGTGATGGAGCCGCATTTCCTTAGTCTTCCCTAGCCTATTGCTCTATCTGCTCTTGAGACCCAAAGACCACATGCAATGAGCAGAAATGCACACAAGTGGCTGGAAGGAGATGGTTGGATAGCCAGGGGAGGGTCCTATGACCCTCTCTACTCACTCCTAGGAGAAAATGCCCTCAGTCAACAAGGCCAACTGTGATGGTCTCTTGCAAGCAGGCACAGCTGAACTTATGAAGATGGTGGTGGCTTGGCTGAAGAACGAGATCACACAAGGCCAGAGCTTGATCCTCTTAGAATTGGGTATTTTCCTTCTCACTCTTGCACTACCAGAATTTTCCTGATATTGGCATAGGAGTCTATAAGAAGATATTTGAGTATGATTGATTCTCTTTGGAGAACTGCTACCATTCACACCGAGAGAAGTTCTAGGACGAAGACATCAGATTGAAGAAACCTATGTCTTCAATGGAGGATGCTTGTAATCACACAGTCAATATACACTGAATAATGCAGAGGTAAATATTCCTTCAGCAAAAAAAAAATCAGGTGGAAATGAGCTTTTCCAAAATTATAATTGACAGAAGATACCAGAGTCAGCAGCCCCTGACTCCCCTTTCATAAATGAAGGCCCAACAGGATCAATTAAGCTTATTTGTTGACTTATCCTATTCAGATGCCTCTAGGCCTCTAGAAAAAAAATGAGCCCAGAATGCACTGGGCCCAAAGAGAGAACCGATGGAGAAAATAGATCAGCAAACCAAATTGAGTCTGAGAGACAAGCCTGGAGGTTGGAAAGCCTCATTGTGGAAATCATACAAAATATACTTAAGAAGAGAGAAAGAAAGTATGTATGGCAGCCTCTTGCCATGTATTCACTTCTGTGTCACAGAAAAATGCCTTTCTTAGCCCATACTTTATCATGTATATGTCCAGAGAAGCATTGTTTCCTTCAAAATAGTTGTCTCTGGGGCTTGGCAATTGCTCCGATGATGTTCACCTAAGCTGCTATCACGGCTCACGGGGCTTTTGCACCTGCCAGCTAAGCCCATCTCCTTCTGGGAGGATTTCATTTTAATGAGACACCACCAGTTGTTCTGAATCAAAGCTAACATGTAATGTGACTGAAGAGATAGGAGACTGGGAGCTCTGTGAAGAGGCCTGTGGCATGTAAATGAAATGGACAGATGACTGGCAGATTTGACACGCTCTGGAAAAGAACTTCAGAGAAAGCCTACATCACTAGACACTGGGGACAGCCCCTCCATCTAAGCTTTATTTTTTTTACTTATTATTTAACTTTTGGACAGATAAAATTATAATTAATTTAATCCCACTACCAAGAGTTAGCTTTGATTTATACTTTTGTCTGCATTTTAAGTAATTTCCCTTGTACTTACGGAGTTTGAGATATTGATATTTTTAACGAAGTGTGCAATTTAGAAATGTATGTCATTAACTATAAAAAGATCATCCTTTATCAAACCTGGGACTGCATACATCATTTTAACATCTGCACATTGTAGAGAACTCTTCAGCTTTATTCAGCCAGTCCTCCCCTGATGGCACATAAGTGGCATCCAATTTTTTGCTGTTATAAACAACACTATTATTGCAGGCTGGTTTTCTCCACACTTCTGTTGCTCACGCACAAGCCCAAGCTTGCTCTCTCTGTAGCCCAATCCTTCCTCAGTCTTTTTATCTTGAGTTAGAATGTTTTTGAAAACATTCCTAACTTAGACTTTTTATAATCCTCATTTTTTGAACCTCACAAAAAAAGAGGCAAAGTATAAATTGAAACACCGTGCTTCATGACCAGCTTTGGTATTGATACTGGGACTCCTAATCACAATATTCTTCTATTGGCCAGGAGAGGACAAACTCAACTATTGCCTTTTGACCGATCAACCTGTGGAAACCAAGAGAGGATCCATTTGAACATGGAGTTCTAGATGATGGTACAGTGTCTTGCTGGCTTAAGTTCACAGAATGTAGTATTGAAGTTTCCCTGAACAGTAATACAGAGACCTGTCTACATATTTTTTCACCTGTTCTTGGTATGCAATAAACAGGAAGACTGGAGTCTGGGAAAATGAAGATCAGAGTCATTGGGGGAATTCATGGCAGTCAATCTGTGAGCACACTTTACTGAACCTGGGACCCAGAATCCCACCAACACTGAATCTCTGTAAACCAAAAGTTGCATTTGGTGAACACCTTCATCAGACTTAGTTGACTTTATAATTCCCAGTTTATACTGGTATGAAGTCTAGAAAATTATGTAGATTTTTCAATGCAATCATTTTCCAGAGGTTGTGGTGGACATGACAGAGCAATAATGGTAGATTTAGCGGGGTGTTGGTGACCACGGCTATCATGGCAGCTTGGACGCATTGATTGCTGCTGACTGCTTCATTCACTGCTGTAGAACTGTGTGTGGTGCAGGGACTGAACTTGGAGGGGAAGCCAGTTTTGTCTAGTGGTAATAAATAATTGCTGCTGCTGCTGCTGGTGATGGTGGTATGTCCCTTAGAGCCATATCTGTCATTATTATAGAATGTAAGGGCAAGATACAGGGTTGGGTTTTCTGTTGAGTGTTCATGGTGCTGATCTCTTTTACTAAAGTTCTCAAGGATTTTGAAGTCAAGGCACAATACGGGCATCTGTCTAAGGTAGTATATATGTATTTCTCTGAGGGAATTCTCATATATTCAGCTGATCGAAGGAAACAGAAGGTATTCTCCCTCTGATCTAAGTCTCACAACCTCTGTCTACTGGCTCCCAAGAAAGTCCATTGTCTGGTCGAGGCTGCAGGCATGGCTGCTACTGCATGATGAAGTAAAGGTGACATTCACAACAGTAACTTTGTAATCTCATTTTTCTATTTGCTTTCTTGACAAAGTGAGCTCCTTTGGCAAAGTGTGCATGTCTTTAAATTTTAAAGGAAAAGAAAGAGGAATTTGTCTGTGTGCAGGCAGTCATTATAATCCTCATGAATATAACAAGTGGATCACAGTCAAGGTTATGTTTCCAAGTCTTGTGTATGGATTTATTCATTGACTCCTCACTGATTTAATGAGAATCATGCTGATAAATTATAACATGTAACATTTTTTAAAAATTAAGGGCCTGATTTTTCACTAAGGATGCTTGAAATCAAATTAACATTTCTATGACCGTCTTCAAATAACCATTCTGAAGGAGAAAATAGTTACCTAACCTTACGGGGCCTGCAGACCATTCAACTATCCTTTTACTGAGAAATCCCTAGTGTGAGCTTTCTTCAATTCATCTGAAGGTCATCTTTAAATTTCTGCTTCCAAGACAGTTTTCAGCAATGGCAGTGCTTTGAGCTGGGCATAAATTTTTTTTTATTTTTTTTTTATTTTTATTGTTAAAAGAAAAATTTACATTTACTCCCCTTGTTCCCGGCCCTCCCGCTCCCCCACTACCCCACTGCCCTCCCCCTGCTTCCTTATGATGGTGCAGGATACCCTGTCCTATGGGAAGCCCAAGGCCCTCCCCCCTCCATCTCAGTCAACTAACTTAATTCTTATGCAATCAATAAATTGGCCAAGTCGTGAGAAGAAAGTAACTAACTACAGTTATCTAATCTTCAACCCATTCAAAGATCTGAGAAGGGAAATAACATTACCTGAGTGATTAGGAAGTGCAATCAAACAACTTCCAAAATATGTAACAAGTCACATTTTTTTTTAATGTAGAATCTGAGCCAGCCATTGTCCTATGAGTTTTCTCTTATGCAGGGAATCCATGGCAGCACTGCAAACTGTGAATGCTGTGGCCACAAGTGCCACTTGTTTCTGTCTGGTGACTTTGTGGGATGTTCTGATTGCAAAAAGGTGGTGCTGGCATCTACTAGGTGGAGGGAAGAAGTATTTATAAATATTATCCTTGCCCAGGACACATTCATACCACAGACTCATGTGACCCACAATGTTCACAGCACTAGGACTGAGAGAGCCTGATACGATTTGTCTTTTCTTTTCAACCAGTGCCCCACGTATTAATCATCTGCTATGTGCCACCAGTTTTTTACTAGCTGTTTAGGCTATCCACATGTTAAACCACAATGCTAGATCCCTGTGGTCCCTCTTTACTTCATAAGATCTATAGAGGAGGAAGAAGGGAAAAAAATATATTGTTCTGAGTTGTCACCACATCGTACTCAGATCAATTTCACCATCAAGTATATATTTTCAACACCAAATATCCAAAAAGATATTAGGCATGCTTCCTACATCTGCTCAGTACAGGGAGATAATGTATTCAGTGCAGCCCTAAAATAATTCCTGAAGGTGGAATATGAATAACACTAGAAGAGGATATGTAGCATATTATTTTAGAATAATTCAATATTTTTCAGTGTTTTATTTTACCTATTTCAGAAGCTCCCAATGAGCTCTCAAAGACCCTAGGATGATCCCTTCATCAACAACCAAGCTACGTCACCCCAGCCTGTAGACTGCATGGAAGATGTGAGTAGGAAGTAGGCAATAGCAATGCAAATTAAACAATTGTGGGCGTGGTACACATGCAAATGAGGAGTCCAACCAGTCACCAATTTCCATTTTATGAACTGCCTACAGCTACAGTTCTCAGAACTGATGAAATGTTCAGACACTAATATGCTTTTTGTCATAGTAATGAGGTTAAAAAAAAATGTGGGAAGCGATACAAAAGCAACTTTCATTACAAATTTCTTTCCGGCAGTTTGGCCAGGATTAGAAATGTTTTATTAAAAGACATGCAGTGAAAGTCTGTGATTTGGAAAAGGTGGGTAAGTCTCCAAAGCATATACAATCTCTCTCTCTTTCCACTACAGTACCCAAGTGCCAACACTGTATCAGTAGATGCCTTGGGAATCTAATAGAACAGGTCAAAAAGAATATTGTCCCATCCGGCATCTTGTTACTGATGTTCATAGGTGAACTGAAACATCTGAATGGTGTTAGTCTGAATGGTGTTAGGGCTAATTCTTTGTTTAGGGTTTGTTTTTTGTTTTGGATTTTGGTTTTGGTTTTGGTTTTTTGTTTTTTGTTTTGTTTTGTTTTGTTTTTTTGAGGCAGGGTTTCTCTGTCTTTGAACTCTGTCCTGAAACTAGCTCTTGTAGACCAGGCTGGCCTCAAACTCACAGAGATCTGCCTGCCTCTATCTCCTGAGTACTGGGATTAAAGGCGTGCGCCACCACTACCCGGCAGGACTAATTCTTTAATAACCAAAATAAATGTTAATTTGGAGTCTACAGTTAGGAAGGATATGATGTGTGACAGATTGGACAAAGTCATAAGACAGATATGCACTGGTCCATGTTCAGTGCCCTCTCGATGTGGGCCAAGCAAGATAGGTGGTTTTTTAGGAATGAATTGATATTAAAAATGGTGGTAATTCTTGATGAGTTTTGAGTGTCAGTGACCACTGTTTATTTCACTTATACATACGTCACCAGCTATTTATGTGGGTAATGGTGGGTAAACCTTGGGCTGAAGCTGTCAGACAAATATGTCTTGTTGATGCCTCAAGTTCTCAAATAGCCCAAGTTCCCAACGTATCCAAGACTCAAGGAAAGCCCTTCAACTGCAGCATGAAATTCAACTGGCTCCTTTTCTCAATCTTAGACAGAAAAAGTGCCCTTCATCTTTGTGCTGGTGCTATTTCTTCCCTTTGCTGTGTATACACATGAGACTGACCCATCACTGAATAGCTGTCAGTTCAGAACCGATGAAGCCTTAGGAATTGCCATCTAGGAGCTAAACCATAAGAACAGCTTTTCTGCACAAAATGTGCAAAACCTGCATACAGATGGGATATTGCTCTTTATGAATCAGAATTAAGTGAATCACAGGAATGTCTTTGAAATAACAGTATTTGTGATTGATTTTCTTTCCCCATATTTCAAGCTAATTGTCTTTGTTTGAGGTGAAAAACTAAAAAGACTTACTCTGTTTTTGAAGTTCATCCCCATCAAATTAGGCAGAATATATATGTAGCATTGTGCTGGCTGCTTGGGGACCTAGCAATTATTTTAAAAATTAATAGTAACCTCCTTTATAATATTTCACTTTTTGACAAACCGGCATTTGCCAGTGCCTTGGAGGCTTATAATTGTCCTAACTCTCTGAGCAACCAGCTTTATGTGTTACCAAACCAGCCATCTCAATTAAGATCAGGAAAGGAAAACTAAAGCTTTGTCTTCCTGGAGATTTTTTTTTGGCTTAAATATGTAATGTATGCAAAATGTCTTGTATATGTGGATAAGCAGAAAGACATTAAATGATAGCAACTAAAAACTGGGTACTGGGATGAGTTAAGCATGGAATCTAATAGGAATTTTATGCTTCTGTGCCAAACTGGAGAAAGACTTTAAGGTCTTCTGGCTCACTTTTGTGGCCAGTACTATGGGAAGAAAGAGAATCTACCGCGTGGGACATCGTCAAGAGTACAGAAAAGCTTGGCATGCAAACAAGCAAGCTTGTACTACTACAAGCTTTTATTATTTTTTAACATGTTTTTCTTCTGGCAAAGATGGCAAAGGGGACTAGATAGCCGGACATCTAAGCAACAGAACATAAAATATGCAACATGCGTTTGCTTTTTCAGTCTGTGACATGTGGGTCATGAGGACTAGAAAGATGGCTCAGTAAGCCAAGTGTTTTCCTTGGTAGCCAGGTGACCTAAGTATCCAGAGCTCATGTGAAAGCCAGAGGAAGTGACTCAGGGACCTGTAATCCCTGTGCATTGAGGTGACAATAGGAAGAAAAGGCAGTTAAATCGCTCTGGCATTTGCATGGTAACTAGCCCAGTGCATGGAGTAGAGAACAGCAGAGACTGTCTCAAACAAGGTGGAAAGTGAGAGCCAATAGAGGTTGCCTTATAACCTCCATATGTGGGGTGTGGCACACACATACTCACACTGAAGCATATGAACACATGTCACACATACACACACCCTCTGGGCCACTGCCCTTTTGCAGATATGCACAGTGACGAACTTAGAGATTCCATGAATGCTCGCTCTGGTCAAATCAGGATGTGAGCTGTTTAGATCCCCCAGTACCCATGCATATATATATATATATATATATATATATATATATATATATATATATGTGTGTGTGTGTGTGTGTGTGTGTGTATGCACACATGCACAGGCATACAAATACCCACATATGCATGCCCCACACCACTCTTTAGTATGAACTCAGTAGCCCTCTTTAGAGTGTTAAAAGAGTAGACAGTGGCAGGAATAGAGGAAACCAGGGAGGTTCTGTAACTTTGACAGGGCACTGAGAAGCTCAGGGCTGAGGCCAGCCTTCTGACTCCTGCTGTGGGAAAGCCTTCTACATGTATGAGTCTCATAATGCAGGATTTTTTCATGTCTAGCCATCTTGAGATGACTGACTTTTCTCATGTAACTGAGTCATTTGTCATCCATGGGATCAAGGAATGGTCTCTATGCTTTAAAATATAGCTGGCCGGCATCCAAACTGACAGTTTCTAATCTAACCAGCTCAACCATAGATCAAAAGTATTTGTGGGTTACTATGGCTCAGTGGTGAAGTATCTGCTGTGTAAGCAAGGGGAGTGGTGTTTGAATCTCCAGCACTCAAAGTAAAGCGGACATGGTATGTCTGTAACCCCGGCATTGGGAGCAGAGAGGTGGGTAGAAATGGGGAAGTCCTGGGCATTTTCTGTCAAGCTAGCCAAGCTATGTCAGTGAGCTCCCAGGTCAGTGAGAGACCCTGTTAAACACTATAGTGTAGAGTGATTGAAGAAGACATCCGATGTCACACTCTGGACTTCATGTACATACACACATAAACATATACCTCCACATCTTCATGCAGATGCACACATACAAAAGGACATGTACAAAATACCTGTAGGAGAAGTGCATTTGTATCAACTATACAGACTTATTTTATGGTCATAATTTCCTCGGCAATAGAGTATAACAATTTCATACTACACAAGTTGTTGTAAATAGGGAGGAGAGGTGCGGGTTGTAGGTTCCCCAGCACCTGGCTCCCAAGCTCCCAGCTGCCGGCCCGCTCAGCTGCTGGCTGCTTGTTTATGCCCGAAATGAGAACATGAGAACGGTATTCATTTAAACTCTGCCTGGCTTATTATCACTAGCCTTTTCCCGGCTAGCTCTCATAATTAAACTAACCCATTATAAAAGTCTGTAAGTCACCACGTGGTGACTTACCGGAAAGGTCTAACCTGCATCCATCTGCGATGGTGGCTTGGGGCTTCTGCTCACTTCCTTCTTCTCCTCTCAGAACTTCTGTTCTGTCTACTCTGCCCACCTAAGGGTTGACCTAACTATAAGCCAGGCAGGTCTTTATTTAACCAATCAAAGCACAGAAATACAGGTGGACCCTCCCACAACAAGTAACATTCACAGGAACTGTAAGTCATCTAGAGATTGCTCAAAGACCACAAGAGGTTTTTCATATGCAAATTCCATGCTGTTTTGTAAAACAGAGTTTAGGATTTTAGCATCTATCAGGTCCTGGAACTTTGGATACCAGCAGCTCACTGTGAATGGCTTGTCTCTAGGTGATACTGCCTTCTAAACAAACTCCACATAACAGCTCTCCATTTTGTTTGAGAACACTGCCAGGAGTTTGCATCTGTGGAGAACAGAACTGCCTTTCCCAAGAGAGCGGTCTCCTGGGAAAGCAGTAGAATCCATGAGGCTTTTCTAAAAAACCTTCCCTGAATCTACCCCTAATCATAAACATCTGCTCTTTGGCCCCATGAGTCTGAAAAAAGCAGGCCTCATCCATAAGGCCTCGGTGCCTATCACAGTTTTATGGATGTTTTGAATGTCTATTTCTCTTCCAGTTGAGTGTGCAGGTGTTAGACACAACTTTGGAAGGAATTGATCTATCAATAATAGAGCAGTAATGGCTAACCAAATTCCACAGTCCTATATTCTAGTTCTCTTTTTCCAGTCAACTTTTTCACTGAGAAAAAAACATAATTACATATAGATTATTTTTTATCTAAAAAAATTCTTAATTATTTATCTGAATCAGTAAATCTTCTAGGGAAAAAAGTACTGAATATATGGCATACAACCTGTGAGAAGAGAAGATACCTAGCCATTGGATTAGATTAAAACTGTTGTAAATCAAACTTCTAGAAAAGACAGGAAAGTGATTTCTCTTACTCTGAGCCCCTATGCTTCTACTCTGCCTTCTAAGGGTTAATATTAGTATAATAATAATCTCTTAGGGTTTTTCATCCTTGAAAACTCAATCGTGTTTATACGTAGTCAAGTCATCACCCCTTCACTTTACCCAGTCTGACTTGTCTACTTAGGCTGGAAACCACAGCAATATTTTCAAATATCATATATCCAGAGCTGGAGAAGTGGCACAGGCTTTAAGAGGAGCAGTAACTGCTCTTGCAGATGACCAGGGTTCCATTCCTGGCATCTATGTAAAAGCTCAGAGCCACCTTTTAACTTCAGCTCCAGAGGAACTGATGCTCCCTTCAGGCCTCTGCAGGCAGCGAACACACTAAGCCAAAAAATGCATACACATAAAATAAAGTTCTTTTCTTCAGATATTATTTTAGTATCCTTATGTGATCATGATGTGGGAGTCCCCTCTGTGTGCTATAATTACCATTAATGAATAAAGAAACTGCCTTGGCCTATTGATAGGGCAGAACTTAGGTAGGCAAGGAAGTTGGAACTAAATGCTGAGAGAAAGAAGGGTGGAGTCAGAGGGTGATGTGGGAGTGTTCTCCTGTATTTTGTATTACTCTTATTGGTTGAATAAAGAAACTGCCTGGCTTATAAGATAGGTCAGCCCTTAGGTGGGATGAGTAGACAGAACAGAAGTTCTGAGGAGAAGAAAAAAAGTGTGCCAGTCGCCATGAAGCTCCCATCGCAGATGGAAGTACTGTAGAACCGTCCAGTAAGTCACCCACCTCGTGGTGACATACAGACTTTTATAATGGATTAGTTTATGATGTGAGGGCTAGCCAAAAAAAGGCTAGAGCTAATGGGCCAGGCAGAGTTTAAATGAATACTGTTCTCATGTGGTTATTTTGGGTGAAGGCAGCCAGCGGCTGAGCGGGTCAAGGGCTGGCAGCTGGGGAACATAACCCACACCTCTCCCTCAATTACAACAGTTTGGTGCCCAATATGGGGCTTTTGTGGATGCTTCTGTACCTGCTTGGAATTGGAAGTAAGCAGCTGAGACCGGGACTCAGCTCTTCCTGCTTGGGTAGGTGGTGGGATAAGGTCTACTAGAAAGTGGCAGTTTTGAAATACCAGTTTACAGTCTGTGCTGCCAGCATGGCCTCTGGCTCCGACAGGGGACAGACCATTTCAGTGGGGTTTTCTGAGTAAAATGTTACGATTTGCTTGCTTGATGACAATTTGGACTCGCTGTGTACCTGGAACATTGCTTGCAGCTCAGCGATGCAATTGGGTCTGAGATAAGAGCACCTTGGCTAGGCTCCACCATGCTGGAGTGTGCTAATCTCAGGCAGGATCGTAATTACCATGATAACAGCACACTTAAGGTTTAGACTGCAAACAAGCTGTACCCTATTTCTTCTACATATCACTACTTGAGTTTTTAAGATGTGCTTAACATTTTGAAAAATGCTCCTGGATAGTAAAAAA
>JAQHUG010000079.1:1690442-1735633 GCA_028555095.1 Dicrostonyx torquatus
AGATGTCTCTGTCATTTCTAGAGTTTGGAAATTGCTTATTTCTTGTTTACTTAGGTAATATTATATCCTTCTGGAGTCTTTGATGGAGTTGAAGAATGGATAGTTTTCTATAGTTAAGATAAAAGATAAAATAGATATAAATATGGTAACTGTAATTCTTGCTTGATAACTGTTTTGTTATATGTAACTTTACTATGGTAAAATGAAAGCCTTTCTTTTTGTTTAAACAGAAAAGGGGGAAATGATGTGGGAGTGTTCTCCTGTATTTTGTATTACTCTTATTGATTGAATAAAGAAGCTGCCTGGCTTATAAGATAGGTCAGCCCTTAGGTGGGTGGAGTAGACAGAACAGACTTTCTGAGGAGAAGAAAAAAAGTGTGCCAGTTGCCATGAAGCTCCTGCCGCAGATGGAAGTATCGTAGAACTGTTTTGTAAGTCACCCACCTCGTGGTGACATGCAGACTTTTATAATGAGTTAGTTTATGATGTGAGGGCTAGCCAAGAAAAGGCTAGAGCTAATGGGCCAGGCAGAGTTTAAATGAATACCATTCTCATGTGGTTATTTTGGGTGCAGGCAGCCAGCAGCTGAGCGGGTCAGGGGCTGGCAGCTGGGGAACATAACCCACACCTCTCCCTCAATTACAACAAGAGGGAGATGCTATGGAGCCTCTGCCAGAGTCAGAGTTGCTGAAAGGCCACAACCTCATGGTGATATACAGATTAATAGAAATGAGGTAAATTAAGATGTAAGAGTTAACCATTAAGAAGCTAGAGCTAATGGGCCAAGCAGTGATTTAATTAACACAGTTTTCGTGTGGTTATTTCAGGGCAGCCGGGATAAACAAGTGGGCCCTCCTCCTATATGATCATATTAATAATTGTTTAGAATTTTTATTTATTTCCATGCCAATTCTTCTTAATCCATAAGTTAGACAGTTTTACCTTCATGTAGATATATGCAAATAAATGATGTCATGAATATGGATATATGTCCATGCATGTGTGTGCATCTGTGTGCTCTTTTATAAATATATATGCAATACATATGCTTATCTGCAACAGCATTAATGAAAAGAAAGGCCACAAATTTTAAAAAGAGCAGGGGAGAGGGCAGGTGTGAGAGAGTTTGGAAGGAGGGAAGAGAAGAGGGAAATTATGTAATGGGGGAAAGCAAAAATAAAGGGGACAACATTCAATTTGAAAGCAGCTCCAGCACGAGTGTGCCTAACTCTCTTCAGTAACTTCTCTTTGGGACTTCCTTAGGAGAAGAGAATGGTCCTGCGTATCCCCTTTGTTACACAGTTTGACCCGGAAAATCTGTTGTCTCAGAAATCACTGGAGCGTATGATTTATACTTTTCCTGTTACTTGTAATGAACATTTTGCCTTTACTTTTGTGTATATTACTTTGCAGGCATATTTAGCCAAGTTGCAGAAACAATAACTTCCCTGTATTTTTCTTATCAGGACACGATCATCCTTGACATCAAATATTTTATACAAAATGACTGTTGCAAATGCTACATTTCCCTTTAATAAACTGTCAGAAAACCCAAGACAAGAAAATGAGACATTAGTGTCATATACTTTCCTCAGCTTCAAGTATTTGTTCTCTTTGAGAATATCTCCTTCTAGGCTTTGTGTACAAGTGTGAGTGACCGTCTATATAGTGTTCACACCATTTCTTCATCTGTATTTCTGTTTTAGTTTTTAATCTTTATGTGTGTTGAGTTCTATGCATGCATGTACATGCCTCAGTAACTGTATGGCAATCAAAAGACAACCTCAAATGTTAATACTCTCCTTTGACCTTGTTTGAAAGGGTCTTTTGTTCATCACTGTATACCCAAAGCTAGTTGACCCCCAAACTCCAAGGTATTCTCCTGTCTCCATCTCCAATCTCACCATAGAGCACTGGGATTATAGACGTGTGCTACTACACACAGCCTTTTATGGGTTCTGAGGATTTGAATTTGGGTTCTCAGGCTTGCACAGCAAGTGCTTTTACCTACTGAGCCATCTCCCAGTCCCCATAATTTAATGTAATGCTGTACTCACTAGGGACATAGTACTTGGTTACCAGCTTTTCTCACTTAGCATGGGAAGGATACTTTTCTGTTTATGTCTACAGAATTAATTCATTATATTTTTATATATTTAATCTAAGTACACAACAGCTCCAGATATTAGCAATTACTATTCCATCATCCAATATGACCAAAACTATTATAAGTTTTTCTGATATTCCTACTTCAGTTACAGTGCTACAGCATGTGTATGTGTGTATGCATACATGTGCACTCAAACATATACAACCATATGCATGTGTGTTAGCATAGGTATGACCCTTAATAAATGCACAATGTGTGTGCATTCCTATGTCAACTCTGCCTAGAATCTTCATATTGTCACAGCTGTGACTATATTAGGAAATAGTGTTTCAATTTACACACTACCAACATGTCCATTTGTGAAAGTGAACATATCCTGCCCCTCTCTCTTCTGCGCATGATTGTCATACTTAACTCTTGCACATTTGACAGGGCAACATACTCATCGCTTAATTTTCATTTTTCATCATTAGTGATCATGCACTTATCTTCCAAGAGTGGCTTTCCACATATACTATAGAAAACTTACTCCTTATTAGACCCAAGAACTTACTCATTTAGTAATTAAAAGCTGGCACCCTTTGGCACATGTCTTTCCTTTTCCCAGTCATAGGTCCTGGTTACTACTGCTTTTATCTCTGCTTCTGAAGTTTTGACTTTTTGGATTCTGCAGGTAGACAAGACCATCAATTATTTGTGTTCATTTTTCTTTATTTCATTTAGTATAATGACCTTTAGGTTAACCTATATTATGACTTAACATGAAAGAATATTTTTCCTTTTTGGCTGAAAAATGTTCCATTCTATATGTATGTGTGTGCATACATATATATATGTGTGTGTGTATGTATATGTATATATATGCTAAATATAACACATTTTCTTTTCATCAATAGATATTTGGGTTTTTCTACATTTTGACTACTGTTAATATTGCCTCATTGAACATGGAGACACAAACTTGCATATCACATTGGTTGATGGTGTATGCTGAACTGTCCTTGCATGAGCCATTTAATGTGCTGCTGAATTCATCCTCTTCTATTTCGTTGAGAACATTCTGTATCTATTAATGTGCTCACCCATTGGCCTATAATTTTCTTTTCCTGTATAGAGCCTTCTGGTTTCTTTGTAGGGATTTACATTCCTGGAAAATTAAAGTTACACAAGTTCTCTTCTCTTCAAATGTTTGGAGAAGTGTGGTGTTAATTCTTTTTCAATACTCAGTTCAAGGAATGAATCAATAAAGTTACAGGGCATAAAATCAATATTCACAAATTATCTTTAAAAGAAATTAAGAAAATAATCACATAATGAGTCAAAAAGAATAAAATATTTTTGAATAAATTTAATCAAGGAGGTAAAAACATCTATACACTCTGAATTATGAATGTTAATTAATGAAACAAAAAATAACACATAACTGAAAACTATCTCATGTTTATGGAACATGATAATTAGTATTATCAAAATATCCATACTGTTCAATCAATCCAGACTGTTCAATGCCATCTCTATCAGATTCCAATGATGTTTTTCACAGTAGCAGGGGGAAATATCCTCAACTTTTTTTCATGAAACTAAGCCATAATAGACCCCAAAAATCTAAAGCGATTTTGAGAAAATCAAATGAGTTGGGGGCACTATATTACCTGATCTCTAAACTGTATTACAGAGCTGTAGTAATTGTTTGTAATAGTGTACCTCTAGTATGAAAGAAGACCAATAAGATAGAAGGAAGAGCCTAGACATGAACCAACATTTATGTGGCCAACTCATCTGTGATAAACACATGAAGAATACTCAGTGGGTACAGAACAGTTTCTTCAGTGGAAAGTGCTGAAACCATAAAATGCCTAAGGGGGAAAACATAAGGGAAAAGTTTCCTGACATGAGATTCCGGGTAGAAAATAGGGGTTAGCCAGTATATGGTACTAAGAGCACAACTGACCAAAGTAAAATTAAATAAAAAATTGAAAACAACTTCATCAAACTCCTTGGTGCGGGCCAATTCTGTATCCTGTCAATCATGTTTTAAATAAATGCTGATTGGCCAGGCAGGGAGTATAGGCGGGAAAACTAGACAAGAAGTAGAGGTGAGAACAGGAGATTTGGGAAGCAGGAAGCTTCCCTGGCATTCCTGCGCAGATCACCAAGAAGGCAACAATGTAAGCTGCCCAGCTAAGAAAAGGTACCGAGCCATGTGGCTAACATAGATGGGTTAATATAAGTTATCAGAGCTAGTAAGAAGCCTGAGATAATGGGCCAATCAGTTAATTACCTAATGTAGACTCTCTGTGTGATTTTTTGGGGGGCTTGCCGGCTGTGGGGTACTGAGCGGGACAGAAACCCCAACGAGCAGGACCCTCATGTTACAACTCCTAAGCTTCCACCCAGAGTTATGAAATGTCAAAATCCATGGGGAAGAACTTGACACAGGTCTCTGTAGGCAACTGGTGTGTTTGAAGACCTGTGTTCTTCTCTAGAATCCTGTAAAGGGGACCAGTCACAAGACTCATGGTCACAAGACTTGGGTCATGCAACCCAAGGACAGAGAAGTTGGCAGTGACAGTCACAGGTCCTATCTTGTGACAGGGCTTGAGTGTGGACCTCAGGGATAGGTAGGGAAATCTGGCTAGTTTTGTCAGTCTTCCTAGTCCTTTCTGAGAACAGCTCTTTTCCTTGATTTTTCTCTCTGGTTTTATCTTCCATCATTCATCCCAACTTCTGCCTTTCACTGCCCTCTTTCTATCAGCTTCAGGTTTAGTCTCCAATTTTTGTTCTAGTCCTTTAAATGGTGCAGTTAGCAATTATCAGTGTGATAGCTTCTTCTAGAAAGTATGAATTTATGCTTACACAATTCATTTTGATAGTACTTTTGCAGCATCATATCTTAGTGAGTTGTTTTTAATTCATCACTGGGCATTTTTAAATTTCTTCGCTTAGTTCTTCAACTCATTGATTAAAGCCTAGAATTTTTTTAATGATACCCTTTCACAAGTTAAAGGAATTCTCATCCATTACAAATGGTTTGTAATGAATGAACATTGAATTCCTGTAATGAATGGGCCTTTGGTTAAATTCAGAAATATTTCTGCATTTATTTATATAGCCACTTGTCCTTTTCTTTAATTCTATTTGCCTAGAAAATTACATTAATTTTTAAATGTTAAACCAATTGTGAAACCTGAGACAAATATCACTTGGCTATTATGTATTAATATTTTATATATGTCTGGGTTTAGTTTAATAATATTTTTTCAGTTATTTGAGGATCTTTTGTCTTAAGTGGTACTCAAGTAAAAATTTCTTTTGATTTATAGGATTTAGTATTGAGTGATGATGGGATAAACAAGGTTGGAAATATCCATCATTTCTTTACCTTCTGATGGTGTCTGGGTAGAGTTGTTAATTTCATCATTATATGCTTGGTAACACAGTACAATCAAAGTGGATCTGAAGCCTCTTTATAAAATTCTTTAGTACAGAGAAATCGAGAGAGAATATTTGCTTTTCCAGTTACCTTTGGTAATTTACATCTGTCAAAATTTTGTCCATTCTGTTATTAAACTTACAGAAATAAGATTATTGAAGATTGTTTCATTATTCTAGAGAGATGTCTCCTCTTCATTCCTGCTGTGAATGACTTGGGCTGTCTGTCTTCACATTCAGCCTGATGAGAGGGTTAAGTTCATTGTTTTGATTGTAAAATTTAGCTGGTTTCAGTAATTTTCCCCGTTTTTCTCCTCTGCTGAGTGTCTCCTTTCACCGTAATTACCTCTTGTGTCTGAAGAAGGACAGCCTGGGACACTGTCTTAGTTTCTCTCCCTGTCGCCGTGATGAGGTCTCCTGGAAACATCTTAGAAAGAACGTATTCTGGCTCCTATTTCAAGGTGCAGCCCATCACGGTGAGGAAGTCGAGAAGGTAAAATCTGGAGGCAGCTGCTCACATCGTGTCCACACCCAGTAAATAGCAAGCTAATTCTGCAGCTCACTGCCCTTCCTCCACATACACAGCCCAGGATTCCAGTCAAGGAAAGACACAGAAAAGGCCATCAAGATAGTTCCTCAAAGGCATGCCCAGAGCCTGTCTCCCTGCTTAGTCTAGATTCTGCCAAGGTAACAATCAACACCAGTCATCACAAGGACTTTACACTGCCTTTGATGGCCTGGTGCTTGGCAGTTCCAAAACAGTGTTGAGGTTATCACTATGAATGTTTCCATAGACTCTGGCTTCTCCCTGGAGCCTTTCTGTAGACTTGGAAAAGTGTGTTTGTGTGTGTGTGTGTGTGTGTGTGTGTGTGTGTGTGAGAGAGAGAGAGAGAGAGAGAGAGAGAGAGAGAGAGAGAGTTCTCAGGGTGTCAGGGACCATTCGCCCTAATAATTACAGATATGTCAGGGACCATTCGCCCTAATAATTACAGATATGTCAGGGACCATTCGCCCTAATAATTACAGAAGGTCATCAAAGGCCTTTAGAATGTTTAACAGAGCCAGCTAGGAATTTTGACTCTAGGAAATTTACAAAGATAAGGAAGCCATTGCCTCCAGGAGGTATACAGAGATTCCCCTCTTCCTTAATTAGCATTCCACAAAGGAATGTTTGCATAGGTATGCTAGTTAGCTAACTAGGTGTTTATTACCCCCAGTTCTCTCTGACTCGACACCCACCTCAAGAACCAGCCCCACAGTTCTGGGCTATATATATTTGGCTTTGTTCCCTAATAAAGGGAGACCTTGACAAGAGAGATTTTGCTTGGTCTCGTTCTTTTCTCTCGCCCATGATTTTCAGGTAGGAGCCTCTTCGGACCCTGAATAACTGGACCCACGGGTCGGGTTCATCAGGGCATAACTTCCATTTTATACTTAGTTTCCTATATTCTAAGCTTCCCTCCCAAAGCTTGCATTGTCTCTTTAGTCCACTGTGCTCTAAGCTGCACCCCCTATAGCTCCAGAGTCTGCTTAGTTCTTTGTATTCTAAACTGTATCCCCTACAGCTTCCATTGTCTGCTTGTTCTCTGAATTCTAAACTGCCCTCCCACAGTTTCTGTATCTGATTCTCAGTTTTCTATGCTGTGCCCACTACAACTTCCATAGTCTGCTTGGTTCTCTGTATTCTAAGACACACCCCTATAGTTTCCTGGTCTGCTTGTTTCTTTGTATTCTACACCATACCCACTACATCTTCCATAGTCTGCTAACTTCTCCGGCTCCCATGATGTACCCCATAGCTTCCATAGCCTGCTAACTTCTTTGTACTGTGAGCTTACTATCCCATTTTGGCCTGGTAATTTCCTACTATGTAGAGTATCTCTCTTTGTTAATTTATTTGATAATTATCCATCAGTTTCTATTGTTCTTCATGAGACAGTTCTCTGAGAAGGCTCATTTTCTACGATCAGAAACGGGAGGCCCTAGTCGTCTTGCTAACTTGAGCGGTGTGTCTCTGGGTTCTCTTCTCAACTTCCCCCAGGATCTTGCCTGCTATTTTCTTCCACAGCACTTAGGGATACGGTGGGTTCTCTCTTAGGCTCCACAGGCTGTTTTGCTCATTTTTCATAATCTTCATTTCCTAAGAGAACATAAGTGTGATGGTTTAAATACTTTGGTAATTATAAAAGCAGTAACCAGTGAACTTTTTTTACGAGCGAAGAAAAGGTACCTGCATTCCCTCAACTAGAAGATAGCAACAGTTAACTCACGTTATAGTGTATTCTCTACCAACCACTTCCTCATACGAATAAATGGAGACAGGTAGAAGGACTCACCAGCTGACTGTGGTAACAAGAGAATTGCTCCTGGTCAGACTGTTCAGTGGTTAAAGGTGCTAGTTAATAAACCTGATGACCGAAACCATGCAGTGGAGGGAGAGAACCAACTCTCACAGCTGTCCTCTGCTTTTCACACATGTGCACAACCATACATGCAAAAGGACAAATATACAAACAAATAAATGTAATTTTAAAAGAAAGTGACTTGCACCCAGGTATAAATAATATTTATAAATAAATGTAAATCACTTTTAACTATAATAGAATCCTAAACCAGCACTGCTAAGACAGTAGCCACTGGCGACATATAGCTATGAACCCTGTGAGATTTAAATAGCATGTTTGGGAGATGTGTTATAAGGATATGTACTTTATATTTGGAAGATTGACTATGAAAAATTAAAATAACTTATTTAAAAATTTAACTTCGGTACGTGTTGAGATAGGATTTGTCATTACTATTAAAATTAACTTCATAATTTGTTTAAGATTAAACTTATGACTGCTACCTGTAGTGTTTCCCTTAGCAATTCCTTTCAGCAGCTCTGCTCTGTGCTGTTTCTTCACTAAACTTTATAACACAGGCGCCCTTGCTGCTCTAATGCTCTGACTTCCCTTCACCTTCTCCCCCACCCCACCCCCATCCTCATCCTCAGAGAGGGTAAGTAAGGCACATTGCTTTGAGGAAGGACCAAGTCCCTCGCTACTATACCTAGGCTGAGTAAGGTATGCATCCAAAGACAATGGGTTCCAAAAAGCCAGTACAAGCAATAAGGATAAATCCTGGTGCCACTGCCAGTAATGCCCCAGTCTGCCCCAGTCATACAACTGTCACCCACATTTAGAGGGTCTAGTTTGATTCTATGCTGGTTCCTTCCCTGTCCAACCAGAGTTGGTGAGCTCCCATTAACTCATGTAAACTGTTTCAGTGGGTGTTCCCATCATGGTCTTGACCTCTTTGCTCATATTCTCACTCCTCCCACTCTTCAAATGGACATTAGGAGCTCAATCCAGTGCTCCACTGCAGGTCTCTGCCTGTATTTCCATCAGTTGCTGGATGAAAGTTCTATGGTGACATTTAAGATAATCATCAATCTGACTACAGGGCAAGGCCAGTTCAGGCACCCTTTCCACTATTGCCTAGGGTCTTAATTGGGGTCATCTTGTGGATTCCTAGGAATTTCTCTAGTGCCAGTTTTCTTGCTAGTCCCATCATGGCTCCCTCAATCAAAGTATCTCTTTCCTTGCTTTCCATCTCTGTCCTTTAGTGTGGGAGATCCTTCTGTTTGTGTGTTGCTTTCATAGGATAATGAAAACAGAAGCTGCCTTGGCCTCGTTGATAGGGTGGAACTTAGGTAGGCAGAGAAGACAGAACTGAATTCTAAGAAAAAGAGAGCAGAGTGAGAGAGCTGCCATGGAGCTGCCAGGTCAGACATGCTGAATCTTTCCCGGTAAGCCATGACCTCATGGTGATACACAGATTAATAGAAATGGATTAAATCAAGATGTGAGAGTTAGCTAATAAGAAGCTAGAGTTAATGGGCCAAGCAGTAATTTAATTAATACAGTTTCTGTGTGTTTATTCTGGGTGTAAGCTAGCCGGGCAGCCAGGGCAAAGGAACCCTCTCTCCATCAACAGTCCTTCCCCCATTTTGACTATCCTGTTCCCTCAAGTTCTCCTCCACCCTCCCCTTCTTCCCTCTTCCTCCCCTTCCACCCTCCCCTTTTCCCCCACCCCTTGCTCCTAATTTTATCAGGAGATCTTATCTATTTCCCCTTCCCAGGTAGATCTATGTATGTTTTTCTTAGGGTTCACCTTGTTACTTAGCTTCACTAGGACTATGGTCTTTAGGCTCATTTATCCTTTGCTTTACAGTTAGTATCCACTTATGAACGAGTACATACCATGCTCATCTTTCTGGGTCTGGGTTACCTCACTCAGGATGGTTTTTAACTAGTTCCATCTATTTGCATGCAAATTTCAAGATATCATTTTTTAAATTCTGAATAGTATTCTATTGTGTAAATGTATCACATTTTCTTTATCCATTCTTTGGTTGAAGGACATCTAGGTTGTTCTGGCTATTACAAATAATGCTGCAATGAACATAGTTGAACAAAGGTCCTTGTAGTATCATTGAGCATCCTTTGGGTATATGCCCAAGAGTGGTATTGTTGGGTCCAGAGGTAGGATAATTCTCAATTTTCTGAGAAACTGCCATACTTATTCCAGAGTGGTTGTACAAGTTTGCATTCCCACCAGCAATGGAAGAGTATAGGAAGAGGAGCAGCTTGTTTGTCCTGGCCACCCAGAACTGAAGTAATCACACAGAAACTGTATTAATTAAATCACTGCTTGGCCCATTAGCTCTAGCTTCTTATTTGCTAACTCTTATATCTTAGTTTAGCCCATTTTCATTAATCTGTGCATTACCAAAAGGTCATAGCCTACCAGCAAAGCTTTAGCACATCTATATTCAGCGGCTCAATGGCTTCTCTCTGACTCCACCTTTCTTCCTCTCAGCATTCAGTTTATTTTTTCCTGCCTACTTAAGTTCTGCGCTACTATAGGTCCAAAGCAGTTTCTTTATTCATTAATGGTAATCACAGCATACAGAGGGGACTCACACATCAGAAAAGTGTTGCCCTTACTCCACATCCTCTCCAACATAAGCTATCATTGGTGTTTTTGATCTTAACCATTCTGGCTGGTGTAAGATGATATCTTGGAGTCGATTTGATTTGCATTTCCTTCATGGCTAAGGATGTTGAGCATTTCCTTAAGTGTCTTTCAGCTATTTGAGTTCAAGGCCAGCCTGGTCTACCAGGGCTATATATTCTTATTATTATTTTCCTTTCTTTTAGCAAATTTAAGTGTCTATAATGAGAACTAACAAACATTAAAAGGCATCGCAATCAAATGAAAACAATGCCCCATGGAGACAGTAAGGCGTAGAGGAGTATGCACAAGCAGATACCGTATTTTCAGTAACTTTACTAATTAGAAGAGAAAATTCCTCTGGAAGAAAATCTGAGCAGCAATTCCTGGCAGAATATAATCAGCAATTTTAAATCTCTCAGAAGTAGCCAGATGTTAATCCAATCTATCATGGCTTTTTAAGTTTTAAATATAGCATCATTAACATTTACTGAAATTTAATTATAGGTTGATATTCTACTGAAAATGAATTTTTATGGTCATCTATCTTCACTCACTGCCATATTGATTTCTATATATGAAAAACTATAAGATAAGATCCATGTATAAGAAAGAATGTGATGTTTGTGTTACTGGGTCTTGGTTGCCTCAATTAATATAGTATTTTCCAGTTTCATTTTCCTGAAAGTTACATAATTCCATTTTTCTTTATGACTGGATAAAATCACTTGCTTTATCCATTCATCTATCGTCGGACATCTAGGCTGATTCTATTTCCTTGCTTCTCTGACTAGAACTCGATAAACATCATCTTTTTGTCATTTGTTCTTTTTCTTCCTTCTCTCCTTATTAATTTCCACATACCATTGGAGCCTGGATAGACTGTATACTATAATGTAATAATTGAAAACCCCTACCCCAGGGCCAGACTGCCTGAATCATATACTAGTTCTGCCACTGAGCATCTCAATTCATTTAGGCAAGTGACTTAATCCCTATATGGCTTACATGTGTTTTTGTCTCCTATGATGTTTGATTACTCACGCATCTAATTAGCCAATGTACCCCATGAAAACCTAGAGTCTGATTATTTTAGACCCTGATTTATAAGACAATTTTCCATTTTATTTTTAGCTAAAAATTAAAAACATAAATTTATATATGGAGGTACCATATAATTTTTGATATACGTATATTGTTCATAATCCTCAAATCACAGTATATGTGTCTAACCTAACATTTATTATTTATGGTACATGACTTCAAAAATTCTAATTTTTGAGATGTGCTATGCATTATGATATGTGTCACCTTATAGATTATTATGTAAAGTCACCCTACTGTGCCACAGCAAGCTAGAGTCTCTTGTTCCTAAGTTAACTCCCATTGATCACCAATTTCCCATGCCCCTCACCCTCCCTGGTACTCTGCCCACTGTTTTATATCAGCTTCAATGAGATCAGCATTTTCAATTTCCATACAGGAAGGAACTCATGTAGTACATGGCTTTCTGGGTTTGACTTAAAATAATGTTTCTAACTGTTACTGAAAATGACAGAACCCCATTCTTTATATGGCTGAGTGAATTCTTACCATAGTTGCTTCGTCTATTCATCAGTAGATTGCTTTCATATGGGGCTGTTTTATCAGTCATTAATGATGATATAGTCATTTTCCCATGAGTTCTACCCTTGTGGCTTCAGTCTTAGAGAGACAAAAAAAGGCTGCTAAAATAAATAATTTTCTAGAATGAATATATGCAGATGGTTTTTCTTATCTTAATGTCTTAGTAATATACTAGACAATTATTTCTATAAATTTGCATTGCATGACATAAGTAATCAGAAGGTCCTTTAACGTACACACGAGGCTGTGAATCTATTATATGTAAAAATGTCATAGTTTATGTAGAGGAACTTGGTGTTTTCAAACTGCATAATCTGAGGATAGAGGGTGGATGTCCAGGACAATGTCTATAGACACCACAAGACAGGAAGGGGCAGTTTTGCTAAGAATGGGAGCATGACTGGTTACCATTGAATACAGCAGAGGGCCATATTAGCACAAGAATCGTTTTTATTATTCTTTAAAGGTTGTCCCTTCCCCCCAGCTCCTCCCAGAGCCTCCTGACACCTATTCAGCCAATTCTATGCTTCTGTGTCTTCACTCTCACTCTTGTGGGTGTTTGTTCTCATGTCTCAAACACACAGGAAAACAATAAACAAAAACGTACAGTTTGGTTTGTCTTAGCCAACTGTTCCTAGAGTGTGACTGATAAACCCAGGGACACTCCCCTGGAGAAAACTGGTTTTCCTTCTGCCAGCTGGTATCAGTTGCAAGTAGCTTCTCAGTAAGGCATAGGATCTCATGCCCACTTCCCCATCTGGCTTGAACCTATGCAGGTCTTGTAGATAGGGCCACAGTCTCTGTGCATTTCTGTAGAGCACAATGAGTCACGTTGCATGGTGAGCAAGCAAACTCCCAAACACATATGGAAAATGAAAAAATCCATCATTACTTTAAATCAAATAGAAAGGTTTTGTTTTACTGTGAAAGGGACATAAAGACACACAGCAGCACAAAAAGAGCTGTCGGGAATTTGAGGATAATTCTAAGTGGAGTAGAAAATCCCCTTGCTTTTTGAATGGGAAAATCAATGCAGATGATTGGACCTAATAGAATTACTGGTTACTAGTTCAATTACCCAATCTAAGTATGCCACTGAAGTGACTGAGTACTCCCCCACCCAGACAGAAGAACTACATTTACTAACAGCTGCCTTTCCCTACCGAATTGCTTAGTGATCAATTCGCTTTGTAGAAATAATGATTGTCTTTGTGTCCGAGAGAATATAACAGTGAATTTAAAAGAAAAACCCTTGAACTCGTTGACCCATCCTTTTTTTCTTACCACACCTTCTCTGGGTGCTAAGTTAATGAGTAATAGCTGCCTCGAACCAAAAACCGGCTAGTGCCAAACAGCGTAAAGATTTTGACTGAATGCTTTCAACACTGCATCTTTCATGTTGCTATTTTATTCAGTTGCTGCCAATGAGGATTCCGTGTGTTTTCCCTTGCCTTTTTCATCAAGATGTTTTTAAATCCAGATTAATGAGAACATCAGTGAGCTACACATCCTAGTAAATCCACGCGTGGTAAGATATTTTGTCAGGTAGAATGTACTATATATCTAACTCCCACTGCATGTACCTCTTCCTTTTTTCCAATTTAGTACAATCCCCCAAAAGGACATCATTAGGGACATACTTATTTATGTTTTCATTTATTATGTAACTCATTTCCAATTTAGATACCCTGCCAGCTGTGCTGTAATATATGGCTGTAACTTGTTGGTATGTATAAATTTGTCTGTATAAAAATACTCTGATGAACATAAACTTACATACTCAAAAATTAAAATCCTATATTCTTTAAAAGGATTTAAAATACTAATGAAAATTTTTATACCACTGTGTCTTGAGACAGATACACATGTCTCAAGGCTGCTCTACATGAGAAAAATACAAGGTCTATGCACAGAACTTGTGAAACTGCAAAGCCAAGAGTCCTGTGTTGATTCATCCCCTTCCACCTTAAAAAACAAAAAAAAAAACAAAAAACAAAACAACAACAAAAAAAAAACCTCTGCCCATATGCACGTCATGACACACATTGTGGAGGTCAGAAGACCTTGCTTGTCAGTTCTAACTTTACACCACGAGACAAAGTCTCTTGTTCCTGCTATGCATACCAGGTTCTCTTTCCACTTTTGACTTCAAGTAACTAAAAGAAAAATATCTGATCCAGTAGTCCTAACAAAGGGTAACTCTCTTCCTGTGGAAGGCAATAGCTGTAGACAACTCAGTTATCAAAATTCAGAGTGGTTGGAGTGAGACTGACGGCTAAACAGTGAAGAGCGCAACTACTCTTGCAGAGGACTCAGGTTAGTGTGGCAGCTCACATTCCTGTTCCGGAGAACTGATGCCCTCCTTTGGCCTCTGGGGACACCAGGAATGTACATGGTACACATATATACACAAGGTAGAACATTCATACACAAATATGCAATAATAAGTCTTTTTAGAAGTTCAGAGTGGGTAATAGTAGAATCTTAAAAGTAAAGTCTAAATATCTATTAAACAAACCCTTGTACAGAAAACTCCCAGCTAAAAGAGACACATCAGTTCTGAAACAGCAAGAATCCTAGGGTAGAAAAAATAATTGTCCTAGTTGAATGAGTATGAATCTGTTTTTTTTATCCTTTTGTGTGGGCATCCATGTTCCTTTAGATACCAGTCCTTGTCTGTGCTACTAAGCAACATTTTTGTAACAATAAGATAAGTTCACACCTCAGTTATGTCTTCTTCTGAATTATCAAGAGAAATTGAGGGGGCTGAGTGATTCCAACTGTACCTTCATACACCCTCACTCTGTATGTCCCAACATGGAGCCTCTTCCTCAACTATAGATCAAGGCAAATCTGAAGTTGCTTTAATTGTCCCAACTGCTGTCAGTATGTCCTGCCTTGTGGATTTTTAGTGACATTTTTTTATCAGCCCAAATGAGAGAAGCAATGGCAAACAGGGAAAGTTGAATGGCAACACTATATAGTTGTTCATTTTCCAAGCCAGATGTGATACTTTCCAGGTCTAGGCTCTTGTGAACCCTGGGTTTGGTTGTTCTTTTCAATAAAACTCCTGTGAAGAAGAGTATGTTTTCTTTCAAAAGGTCTACTCTTTCCACCCTGCTGTTTCTAATACTCTTCAAGACAGGGGAAATTATGCTGAACTATACAAATTGAGTCATTGTGTGTTTCAGAGGCTGTTCTCCACATATTATGCTACACATCTTCCTTCCCATGCCTAGGAAATACAGGGACTCCTTGGAAAATGATGATTCCTTGGGAGTTCTGTGAGTTGATGGAGTTTTTGCTTTGGGTGATGAGAAGCTGTCATCTCAGTGGAAAAGAGAACGTATGTGCCTTACCTTTGTTCACTAAAACACTTTACTGTCAGCCCCCGGATGACAATCACCCAGCATATAATTATCATTACCATCATTTGTAGTATTCATGTGGAGCTTTTGAACAAAGAGAGAAAGAAAAAGTATTATGAATTCCTCAAGAAGTGTTGGGTAAGGGGGAAATGTTCACATGTAAGAGTGTGAACATGAACGCTGAGAAGAAATCCCACACTAGCTCAGAACTGAATATAATAAAGGGTTGTTTATTTAGGGATAGACTCACAGATCACAGTCATCTGCTCCAGCGGGGAACAGCAACCAAATCTAGCAGCCAGAAGAGAGAGGCTGAGCTCATGTTTTACATTGGCATTTATAGTATAAGAGGCCACACCCAGTGGGCTGGTAACTTAAAGGCTACTGGCTGAAGAATTTCCTACAGCTCCTCCCCCTTTTGTTTAAATAAGAGAGTTCTAAGCCTAATACAAAATTATATACAATAAGAACAAATATCAAGTATAAAAATTAGAATTACAACCAACATAAACAATATCAAGCAAGAAACATGTGATAAATGTTTCAATAATTATCCTATCCTAAGGAGTCTAAGTTTTGTATTATAAATAACTTGGCCAAGTCATGAGAGGAAAGTAACTATGACTATCTAGTCTTCAACACCATCGAAGACCAGAAAAGAGAAATAATATTACTTGAGTAAGCAGGAAGTGCAATCAAGCAACTTCCAAAATTTGTAACAAATGACAGAGACAACTGACTACCTGGGCAATCACCCAAAGTCTCATTAGCAATGTTGGAGCAACCAACTTTGGCTAAGGCCTAGAGAAACTGACAGACCATTTTCAGAGGAAGGGAGTATTTCAAAACTGTCTTACCCTCTCTTGGCAAGATTTGACAGTCTTTTTTCTTGTATCCTGCTTGTACTGTTTGGACATTGTGCATTTTGTCAGTGGTCAAGGCATGGGCAGTTCCTTGCCCAAAGCCAGTTTTTCCAAGAAGAAAACTAGCTCCAAGTGGAGTGTCTTTGGTGCTCAACATTCTCTCGGGAATAGATTGGTGCTGCCAGGAGCAATCATGTCTCACAGTAACAGAACCCTAAGTTATTTAAATGCCATATTCTATAGCTCTTTGAAGTAGTTGAAGATTACCTATCTATGCAGAATACAATCTCTATTTATCTAAAGAACCTGATTAGTCTAACTATAAGTATGACAAACATGGATGAATATTGACCTCTAATTCTTAATACCTATATAGTTTAAAAACTAAGACTTCATATGAGAATATTAAGCAATCTTTAAACAGCTGTGCAACAAATGAGGACAATGACCTCAAAATGTAAACAATGTAAAGTATCTTGATCAGAGGTAGAAATGTATATTGTATTATGATAAATATATCCTAAAATTCTATTAAGATACAAAATGTCTTAAGCAGAGATAGAAGCATGCATGTATGCAATATGACAAAATAACTTTGCCAAGGTATACAAATATTAAAGACAAAAATAGGAACATATTCAATATAATTTAAATTTGTATCAATATACAAGAATTTATACCAATGTAAATTGCCTATAAATAAAAGCTCACAAGTATTCAGTCTATTATTCACTATTATTATTAGTGTGAGTAAGCTCACACTAATCTATTATCCCATCCAATTTTTCTCTTTTTTCAAAGAGATCCCTGAGCCTACATAATCCAACCCCCAACCCTATACCAATTATAATCAACCCCTAAATGATGTCCCTAACCCTGAGGACAAACCTTGTTGGGAGAGGGGATATTGTCTTCTAGAATTACTTCCAGCTGTCATAGGGGCAATATTCTTTCTATGGGATCCTGTGAAATTAAAATGATGGGTAAGTTCCAAGATTATTGTCTGTTAAAATAGCAAATAGTCTCTGAGTATTCAGTAGGGATTTTCTGAGGATTCTACTTAGAGTTCTGGCCAGAATGTTGTAAAAATAGTGCACCATTTCAGCTAACCAAGTTAGAAGCATCTTAAGCAGCTGGTATCAAAACAGGTCTTATAGTAGTGCTATCCCCAGCATTATGATGTTATATAAACCAAGTGGAGTCTTTGTGGGGCCCCACCTTCTTCCTGGAAACTTCAAAGATAGCTGCAGAAAAATCCATTGTTCATTGTGGAAAACTTAAACAATATTTATTCAGACATATGTTCAATGAAAGAAAGGTATGATAGAGACAGAAATAGGTATGAAGAAAAGTAAAATATTTTCTAAATTCTTTCTTCCTTCTGTCCCATACCAGACAGCTCCTGACATGAGAGAAACTCTGAATTTTTCTTTTAACAACATGCTTGAATTTAGAGAAGGGCAGAGCCATTGTCTAACTCAAAAGTCAGCTTTGATTTTTAAGTGAGTCATGACTATCATTCCAGTTTCTGTTCAGTGATTCTTATCCTGAGTATGACCTGTCCTCATAAGTCATAATTCTCTTTGCTTGATGATCCTATCTGGATAATTATCTTTTTCTTCTTTAGTCATCTAGCTGTCCAGGGTCTTGAATTTTTGAAGATGAGTATTTTCCTGCAAAGACAAAAACAGAACCCTGCCCCAACCCTTCTGAAGTTTCTTTATGAACTGTATGGTTGTCACCTCTGAAGATGAACCACCATTTCTCTTTCATAAGAGGTTTCTCTTTTTCAAACCAAGTCTTTTTAATTTTGATGGTATCTATAACTTTTTCTTCTCCTGTGGAAACAAGAAAAAAATCTCTTCCCCAACATAGCACATCTTCTGGTTTCCATTATGAAGTCAACACATCCTTGAAATACACTGGCTAATTTAATTCAAAAGTTTTTTCTCACTGCTGCTGTTATCTCGTTCTCATTAGTGTAAAGAAACATTTCATGTTAATAAAGCATTATGCAATCAAGTTCTGGGGGTATTTTCCATTCCTTTCTGTTTGTTTAACATATCCTTTATACTTTAATTTGATCTTTTAATAACTGCCTGGCCTGTAGGGTTGTGTGGTATACCTTGTAATATGCTTTATGTTATAATAAGCAAAAAAAAACTGTTTCATTTTCTTAGATACATATGCTGGACCATTATCTGTCATTATTTGTGCAGGTATACCCATGATGGCCATAACTTCTAATAAATATGTGATTACTGAATAAGCCTTTTCTGAGCTCTAAGAAGTTGCCCAATTAAAAGCTGAATAAGTGTCAATGGTGTGTTGAACATACTTTAATTTTCCAAAATCTGAAAAGTTGAACACATCCATCAGCCAGATTTCATTCCTTTGATTACCCTTTGGGTTACTCCCTGCTGGTAGCAGTGTTTTGTTATACAAAGAACAAGTAGTAAATCTCTTTATAATCTCCTTAGCTTGTTACCATGTAATAGAAAACTCTTTCTTTAAAACTTTGCTATTGATATGATGTTTTTTATGAAATTCTGAGGCCTTCAATACACTTCCAATGAGTAATCGATCAATTTCTGAATTACCTTGTGTGAGAGGACCTGGCAGACCCATATAGGATCAGATGTGTGTTATTTATATGGGACAAAGCCTATTCCTGATTATATCTTGAACCTATATTAATAAGGAAGTCAATTTTATATCATTTAGTATAAATTCAGTGGTTTTAATGTGTAAGACAACTCTTTCTGCATGTTATGAATCAGTACTATATTGAGAGATTCTTTAAAATCCCTTAGTACCATGAGAATAGCATATAATTCTGCCTTTTGGACAGAATAATGAGGGCTTTGTTCCACCTTACTTAAATCTTTTGATTTGTGACCTGCCTTTCCTCATTTATTTGCATCAGTATAGAATGTACAGGCTCCAGTTGGTGTGTCCCATACAATGTGGGGAAGGATCCAAGTAGTTCTCTTTATAAGGTTAATTCTATCAGTTTTGGGATAATTGCTATTAATCTCTCCTAAAAATTAGCACAAGCTCTTTGCTAAGGTTCATTTACTTCCCATAATTTTTTTAAATTTCATCAGTAGTAAAAGGCACTATAGTCTCTGCTGGGTCTATCCCTGCTAGTTGAAGAAGTCTCAGTTATCCTGTTATGATTAATTCAGAGACATTTTCAACTTAAGTTTTTACTTTTTACTTGGCTTATGTGATTAAAATATCCATTCTAAGATAATATCTTCCCTTTGCATTAAAATTCCTGTAGGGGAAATTCTGGAAGGCAATATGACTAAAATGCAATTAGGATTTGGATTCACTCTGTTCACATGTGCCTTCTGTAATTTTTCTTCAATGATAATCAATTCCTTTTCAGCTTCAGCTGTTAATTCCCTGGAACTATTTAAGTCTTTGTCACCATCTAAGGTTTTGTTTAGATGAATTATTAGATCAGGTATTATCCCAATAGCTGGTCGTAGACTGGAAATGTCTCCTAACAATCATTGAAAGTCATTAAAAGTCTGCAATCAGTCTCTCCTAATTTGTGCCTGTTGTATAATATTCTGTAAACCTATTTTATCAACTAGGAAATTGTCAGAATCTCCTCTCTGTATTTTTTCAGGAGCAATTTTTAATCCCCATTTTGGCAAAACTTTATTTATATCTTCAAATATTCTTTCTAAAGTATCTACATTTGAATCAGATAGCAGAATATAATCCATGTAAAGGTAAATTATAGATTTAGGAAAATGTTTACATATTATTTTTAATGCCTGACTTACAAATTATTGGCACAGGGAAGGGTTATTGAGCATTCTCTGTGGGAGGATACTCCACTGGTATCTCATAGTAGGCTGAGAATTTTTATAAGTAAGCACTGTAAAGGCAAATTTTTCTGTTTTTTTTTTCTTGTAAAGGTATAGTGAAGAAACAGTCTTTTAAATCAATAGCTACAAGAGGGAATCCTTTAGGTAACAGAGAAGGCAAAGGAATTACAGATTGTAGAGGGTCCATAGGTTAATTACCTTGTTGACAGCTATTAAATCTGTCACCATTCTCTATTTACCAGATTTCTTTTTAACAACAAATACAGGAGAGTTATAAGGGCTGGCTCATTCTTCAATATGGTGAGCATCTAGTTGCTCCCGTACCAGCTGTTCTAAAGCCTGCAGTTTGACTTCTGTTAAAGTCCACTGTTTAACCCATATTGGTTTTTCAGTTAACCATTTTAAAAGTAGAGCCATTGGTACCACTAAAGTTTTGCTAGTTGCTCTGTGCTCTTGTACAGCCTGAATGTCTGGTCACCTTTGTCTATAGTACCTTATAATATCCTTCCCAGAATTATGAGTTTCTGGGACTGCAGGAATTTTAATCTGGGTATTCTATTGCTATAGCAAGTCATGACCCCATAAATTCACTGCAATATTAGCCTCAGCTTTCCTCTCTGTCTTTTTGGCTTTATGCATTCAACCTATCTCGTGATTTGTTTTGCTTGAGATAGGATTTCAATTCCTAGGAACTGAACATCTGCCTCTTGAAGAGGCCAATTTTGTTGCCAAGATTCTAGATTAATGATACTCATGTCTGCAACCATGTCTATCAAAACCATAATTACAATGCCAATTATAAGCACTCTTTTTTTTTTTTGGATTTTTGAGACAGGGTTTCTCTGTGGCTTTGGAGCCTGTCCTGGAACTAGCTCTTATAGACCAGGTTGGTCTCGAACTCATAGAGATCCGCCTGCCTCTGCCTCCTGAGTGCTGGGATTAAAGGCGTGCACCACCACTGCCCGGCTTATAAGCACTCTTAACTTTGGTCTTTGAACATTTATATAAGTCTGCCAGAATATATATTTCCTATTTCCTATTATAATTTTTGATTCATTCTCCATGTTTATTTTATTATCCAGAACAGTATGGTTTTTTACAGAATGCTCTGGAATTTTTTAAATTTTCCTGGTGAGACATATCCTCCACATTGACTGGGAATGGTTGGACCACTTTTGACTTGGGTACCTTCAAGAAGTCCCCCCCAGGGAGTTTCTGGATGGTATCAGGTTGCCTTGTCTGTCTTTTGTTGATCTGCATTCATTGGTCTAATGTTGGCCTTTGCCATACCTTCTACAAAATCCATAAGTTTGATAACATTTATTTTTGCCATTCCTAAAGGAGACATTATTTCTAGGAATTCCTTGTCTACAATCCCTTCTCAGATATCCTATTCTACCACAATTAAAACATTTGGCAATTTGATGTCTCCTCATACCTTTGGAAATTGCTTCTCCTACCTAAGATTCAGTATTATAGTGAAATGTCTCAATGTTCATTGTATGCAAGATCCATTCATCCATAGGTGCTGATCTAACCTTTAAAGGCCCAAGTATTTATTTGCTTTCTAAGCTGGCATTTTCAAAAGCCAAAGATTCAATAAGTACTTGTTTAGCATCTGAGCTTGTTACTCCTATTTGTACAGCCTTAGTTAATCTTTGTAAAACAAAGGCACTAAAGAATTCTCTTTGGCCCTGTTTAACTCTGGTGTATGATTCAATTCATTTTTCTAGTTCTTGAATCCTGTCCAAGCATTTAAGACTGCATTGTGGCATAGGGACAAGATTTGTTCATCTTAAAGAGCTTGAGCCTGTGGGTCAGCATACGTACCCTCACCAAGAATTTTATCTTGAGAAGTCTGAAGTCCTTTAGCTTTTCCCTGTTTTTCTAAAATTCTTACCTCTTCTAGCAAATAACATTTCCACAGTAATTGTGGCCCATCATTCACTACTGCTGAAACTAAATGAAGCCAGTCATGTGGGGGAGTCTCATTGTTAGAAGCCCATGTCTTTACCATCTCCCTAACAAATGCTGAATGCAAGCCATTAGATACTACTGCTTGATTAATTTCTTTTAGATCATTTATTCCTATAGGTATCCAACCTTCTTCGGATCATTTGAGCATTTAGAACTTCATGCTTTTTGGAGTAGATTATAGAGTAGGAAGCTAAAACCCTGGGTAAGTCATCTCTGACAGGTACTGGTGATATTAAATCCTGTCCTTGTACCTTCTTTACCTGCTCATCAGCTCCAATAATTTCCTCAGCTATTTCAAGTCTTTTTATTATTGTCTTTTGTAAAGCCTGAATAAATCTCCTGGCCTGTATATATATCTAGTTATTTCATTGAGGCACCTAGCCTCTGGTCCTCATTCTGCACATGTGATTCCAAGGTCTGAAGTTTTTCCTTTAAAGATAACATCTCATCCTTGGACATTATTTGGATAGCATGCAGATTGCCTTCTTGGAGAGAATCTATCATAACTTTTTAACAGATTTTGATTGTCAAATTCAACAATATAAATTCTTTCAAATAATTTCTCAGTACCTTTTGATATGGATTGAATTTTGTCTGTCAAATTGATGTTATCCTTTTCAATAGTATTAATTTTTTCAGGTAACCATTAATTTTTGATGGTATTAATCCTGTCAGCTAACTGTTCATTATTAATTTGTAAAGACTGTATCATATCTAAAAGTACCTCATTCTTGGGTCTGTTATCAAACCGTTTTCTTAAGGATATAATATGAAGAAAAAAACTGAGTTCCAATATCCAATAAATGGATGTATCACAATAACCATAATAAGCCTTATAGAATGCAATTCATAGTATCAGCAAAAAGGTTATGAAAATTTTGCATGAGACTATTGTCTGTAATTATATAACTTTCAAGTTAATTCATTTATTTATTAATCAAATAGTTATCTTTGTTATGGTATTTGGTAAATTGTTTTAGATATAATAATCTTTATTGTCTACCAGGTGATGAAGTTCACGACCAGCAGTGGTGCAAATGGGAGCAGAATGAACAGTCCTGGGCCACTTTGGTTTTCAGCCTTGGTACCTGGCTAAATACTGACAAATATGCTTTTCCTGAAAAATTAAAAGCAATTAAATCAATTCTGTATATGAAGCAAGGAGCCCATAACTCATGAGCAGGGAACACAGATTAGAAGTTGCTCAAGTCATAGTGCAGCAGGGAACACAGCAGTGGTGGGGGAATGAATGTGCATGAGCTTGGGAACTTTCCAAGGCACCATGTACTGTGACAGGGTTTTACAAAAAAACTGATTAGTAGGCGAAAGCAGCCAGGCAGGTAGGGGTAGGAGACCTTTTGGGCTGTGGACCGTTTGGGCATTTTTAGACCACTCCACCTGATAGGTGTGGAGTTGGGATTCATGTGGGGCTCCAGATGAAGACAGAGGCTAAAAAAACCCACATTAGCTTAGAATTGAGTATAATAAGGGTTTTTTTTTTAAATTTAGGGGTAGACTCACAGATCATAGTACTCTGCTCTAACGAGCTACAGCAACCAAATCCAACAGCCAGAAGAGAGAGGCCAAGCACATGCTTTACATTGGCATTTATAGTATAAGAGGCCACACCCAAGTGGATTGGTAACTTAAAGGCTTCTGGCTGAAGAATTTCCTACAGCAAGAATGGACTCAAGACAAGATGAGAACCATCTAAGGCAAAAGCACTGTTGATAACCATACATGACACAAACCTCTGTTCCTCACTCCCATACTTGAAGTATTGGAGCAGCAGTTAGTCTTGCTTGGAGAATCTTGGGATGGATGTAGAAATATGACTCGCATAGTAATATAAAGGCTGTTAACCAGATCACTGGAGAAGGTGCTACACATGTTGATGATCATTTGCCATCCTTGAGCAGTTTGAATAGATTAAAAGTTAGATCCTCATCTAACATTTTAATGTGTATTTCTAGCTCATTGTAAGACTGTGGGGACCTGGAGGAGCTTTTGACAATGTATAAGCAGGGATATGAGGTTTTCTCCCAGCACAGGCAGTGACACTTTTAGTTGTGGAAGCAAAGATAAGAATGTATTTCAAATCATACATTCATCACTTCTTATTCTATGCTATATGAAATTTCTGCTTCTCCTCCATCTGCCATTTTCCACCTTCTTTTTTCTCATTGTCTAGACCTCTCTACCATCAATTCACCTAACAGACTATTGAGGAGTATAAGAATAAATTAATCTCAAGACTAGAGAGATGTCTTACTAGTTAAGAACACTGTCTGTTTTTCCTGAAGATCAGGGTTCAGTTCTTAGCACTCCCATGATAGCCCATAACTGTTTGTAACTTCAGTCTCAGGGAATCTGACACCCTCATTTGGTCTCCAAGGGCATGCATGAGGTACACAGATATCATGTAGGAAAAACACCTATACAAATAAAAATAACTAAAAGATTTTGAGCTGAAGAGATGGCTCAGATGTTAAGAGCACACTGGCTGCTCTTCCAGAGGTCCTGAGTTCAATTTCCAGCAATCACATGGTAGCTCACAACCAACTATGAGATCTGATGCCCACTTCTAGCCTGCAGGCATGCATGCAGGCAGAACACTATATACATAAGTAAATAAATCTTAGAAAAAAAGAATAAAAGAATAAATTGATTTTTCCTTGTCTTCCAGAGATAGATGGCTGGTTACTTCACAGATATTTTTATATTTTATTACCAATTTTAGAATTCTGCAAATGTCATTTGCATGAGCCTGAGTGACTTCAGGTCTCCACTCACAGATAATAACTATGATAGCAGTGGACATTTACAGCTGGCATTCACTGAATGCTGCCTCATCCTCAGAACATTTGAGGGGTTTAAAAGGAAATGGAGTTCTTGGACCCATAAATTATGGAGCTGTCAGTGGTGATGTCACACTGCTAGAGAAAACCAGTAAGACTAAGTACTGACTTACAAAACTAAAAGTGACAAGTGTATTATGGGAAGGAGAGGTCAGGGAACCATGTATCATTTCCTATGCATGTCCTCAGCATCATTCCTGGGGAGATGGAGCTGTAATGTTAATGGGTAGAGAAGACATTCAGGTCACAGTGTGGGAAAGCCTGACAAATAATTAGGAAATGAGCAAATATCTGGGTCGAATGGGCTTGTTTAGTCACAAAGCTGCTATTTTTTGTGGGAAGCATTATTTTTGTTTAGCTGTGTTTCTCATGTGCATAGTGGCCACCTTTCTCTCTCAAAAGCTTTAGAAAATCAGTATGTGTCTATGCTGGTAGGCCAATAGGAACAGATATATGCTTTCATGTTCTTCTGGGCAAGGAGTATACAAAATAAATCAAGCCCTTCAACATCTTCCCCAGAAGTCAAGTAGTTGTTAGTAGAGAACATTCATCAAGAATTTCTTACTCACTGGTAAAACAAACCCACACCACACCATATATATACACACACAAAATACATTTATCCCATTTATACACACCACACACACATTCAAATACAGCACTCCAGATAAACCACGTACATATTTACAAGTCACACGAATACACACAACACAGAAATACAATGCATATAACTCACAGAGCATACAAAATCCATGCATACACAGACATACAATACATAAATAGATGTAGGCAGAGGTTTTCATTGGGACCACTGGCTCCCAAACAAATGACATGGAGATTATTAGTTATAAATGTTCAGCCAATAGCTTAAGCTTGCTACTAACTAGCTACTATAACTTAATTTATATTTCTTATCTAAGTTTTACCATGTGGCTTGGTACCTGGTATAGAAGGTCATTCTGTATTTGTGTTGCTTTCATTGGTTGAATAAAGAAACTGCCTTGGCCTTTTGATAGGGAAGACCTTAGGTATGTGTGGAAAAGAGAACTGAATGCTGGGAGGAAGAAGGCAGAGTCAGAGAGAGCCGCCATGGAGTCACCAGAGTCAGACATGCTGAATCTTTACCGGTAAGCCATGACATCATGGTAAACACAGATTAATAGAAATGGGTTAGATCAAGATGTGAGAGTTGGCCAAGAAGAGGCTAAATACAATGGCCCAGGCAGTAATTTGATTAATACAATTTCTGTGTGGTTATTTTGGGCTAAGCTAGCTGGGCAGCAGGACGCGGCCCGCCGTCCCTCTTACAACAGGTACCTGTTTTCAACAAAGCATATTCATCTTGCTTCTCCCCATGTCTCCTAGCAACTCAACCCTTCTTCATCACACACTCTCTTTTTTTTAGATCTGCAAATCTCACCTAACTTCTTCCTCCCTAACTATTGGCCATCGGTTCTTTATTAAACCAATGAAAACAACACATCTTTACAGTGTACAAAAAGACTTCCATAACATATACACAAACACCACACACATACACACATGCACACCATGCATCTACCATACACACAACATACATGAATATACACACCACAGAGATACAACATACATATATAACACACATACCACAACCATCACCATTGGTGCCATACCTTGAACACCTGTGATATTTGGAAGCCATTCACTCTGAAATCTGTCACTGGAAGTTACATTACACATTCTACATTAAATAGAAAGGGAAAATATCCATGTATCATGGTGGAAATGAAAGTCAAGTATAGCTGAAGAGTTAGAATTTTCATTAAATCATGTCAGTTATGTTTTACCATCAACTCATAGCTTAGATCAAGCATTCTTGTGAAAACTCAGGGTCAAAAATCCATCCTCTGGACTGCTGTGGAAAGCAGCATTCCTGTCCAGCTCCAGTCAGGTTCTGTTTGGAGTTCATTCCCATTGCTTCAATTAGTGAAAGAAATTTTCATGCTGTAAATACACAGTGTGTCACTCCTAATTTCTGTGCAATCCATCACACTCTGAGCATGTGCATGGCAGCTCTTCTAATAAAGGATTTTGCAGAGCACCTGCTGTGGCTAAAACGCTTTATCATCTTTGCCAGCTCCAGGAGTTCTAGCCTTATGTCATGTTTGACTCCAAAAAAATATTATCATAAGCTCTGGAATTAGAGATGCAGCAGTGGAACTAGCTGGCATCAATTGCCCGTGAAGCTATCATATTTTGAGGAGTGAAATGTAGTAAGTTTTCATTTTAATCAAAACCTATAACGGAACCAGGTCTGCTTGTCTGAAACAAATAATTTTCACTTTCTGGATAGTACCAGATAATGGCTCTCTCATCCATGAAATAATTATAAAGCTAGAAATACTTTAAGAATATCACATTGTCTCCCCCTGTTTTGCTTTAATGGTTACTTTATGTTTCATCAACTTGGAACTTAAAGGATGAAACTGGAGAGTATTAAAGAGTGAATTCTTAAAGGATCTCTCAACCAGTAACCCTTGCGAAGATCATCGAGGGATGGCCATGTTCTATCCACAGTCCTAGGGTAACAGGCTCATTGAAGAATCTAATACTATTTGACTAGAAATAAAATCTTTCTCCCAAGTAAGAACTCCCAGGAAGCCAATGCAAAACCTCTCCAACTCTTCCCCAGTTTGGTAACAGCCTCTTCTACCTCAACAGTTCCATGAATTTCAAGTATTTATTGTTTATTCCATGAGTCTGTTTTAGACTCTGAGATTCAGACTCTTTGAATGTTAAATACTGCTCTTATCTTTTCCCGCTCTTCGTTCATGAACATTCAGTCCTGAATCTCATTAATTTCCCCACCCAGGAAGGGCATGAAGGAGTGGTCATGTCACCCAAGCATTTTGGAGGGGACATACATGGAACTCTGTGTCTGGATCCAGGTTATCTCCCGCTATGTGTACCTGAAAAGTAGAGGTGATTGTTGTTCTTGTATTTTTCACATCAGTGTGGTACTGTGGTCCTCTCAGGGAGAAGGGACTATTTCTTTTGCAATGATTCCCTTGGAGAAGGGCATTGGAAGTGGCAACTGTCTTCACTATGGTTTTAGCAAAGAGTATATTGTAGCTTTGGGGACAATGAGGACAAGGGTTACTGAGGACCATCTGGGATCTAAGCTCTGAAGTAGGTTCCCTATGCCCATTTGACAGATGATGTGGATCATAGATGTAGCATATCAAGCTCTTTAACTGAATTCAAGCTGTGTCCTCTGCAAGCCATAATGGTTTAAGAACTCCAGGAGTCCAATGAGAATGGAATCTACCAGTTACCCTTTACTCACCCTCTCTACCAAGGTTTAATCCTGACTTTTCTAGGTCTCTTCCACATCAAAGGCTCCCCATATAAACTTTGGCATTCCTAGGGATCTTGTCAACTTCCCAGATCCATATTGCTTCTTGTGTAGCTCCCCTTTCTTAGTATATCCTCCTTGCCCCCTCTTTATCCAATCTCTTTTTGGAATTCAATCATGAAATTATTCAGAAACTATTCAATGACTTCATTGATCAATCAGGATATGCTAATGTTATAGAGGACAAAAAAAAATGGTTTCATAGTTTCCTCATTCAGAAAGAGCTTCCAGCAGCTCTTCCCAAAAGGTCTAACTGTAATAAAAGAAAAGTCTACTTTTGATAGCAGAAAACAGTACCTAGCCATGAAAGGCAACTAAGCACTTATATGCTACTGGTGTAGCAATGACACTTAATTTTTATTTAATGCTAACTTAAATCAGTTCAGATTTTCATAACCAAAATTTGGTCCATGATTCTGAACTGGATAGAGCCATTATTGGTATTATGTCAGGGAAAGAGAGACATAAACACTTACACACCTACTCCTTAAAAGTTTCTGCCCAGAAATAATAATTGTCATGCCCCGCCAAATTTCAAGGACCCAAATGAGCCACATGCTCATATTCTGACAGGAAACACTGAGAGCAATCCCTGACATCCTAGTAGAAAACAAAAATTATCAGTCACCAGCATGAATGAGCTACACACCAGCTCCACTAAAGATTCTGGCTATTCAGCAGGAAGTGCAATGCACACACCCTTTAACCTGGTAGAGCTGAGATTCTAATGGGGGAAGGGAAGATGGAGAGAATCATTGAAAATACATGCAAATGCATGGCCACAAATCTCTGAGACACCAGAGCAAATCTATAAATCAAAGATTCCAACTGAGATGGGGAATTAAGGATGACCTCTAAATCGGAAAATGCAGCCTGAACGGCAAGTCTAATATCATCCAGCCTAGGGAACATGCAGACTCAGGAGGAGCACTGTGCAGGTTCTGTATTGGTGATGTGCTTGATGGTATCATCTGGAAAGGGAAGGGAGACCCAGGCTTGGAGTGGGAAATGTGGGAGGAAGGGCAGGCAAAGCAGAAACCATGTTCTCTACAGTGTTGGAAGTCTGCTGGGAGACGATGTTAGCCAAGGGGAAGCCACAGGGCACCTTCTGCAGGAGAGCCACTTTCTTGTGTGTGGTAATGAAAAGGCACTCTGAATGCTGCTTGGACGATGGGTTTGGGAAAGCACAAAAGAATAGTAGATCCTCTCTCTAGGTGTCCTTCTGTGTTAGCTGGACACAATTCACCACAACCTTAATGGTGTAAAACAACACTCACCACCAGCCTCACAGTTCCCAGGGTTCAGAAATGCAAATGTGACGTAAAGCGCTTGCCCTGTCAGCATCTCGCCCCGCTAAAAACGGCTATTGACTGAGCTGAATGTCTTCCCAGAGTTCATGTGGTCGCTGTTAATCCCAGGTCCTCGTGAATGCAGGGCTGAGTTTCATTTTCTTAGTAGGTATCAACTAGATATCCTCTTTGGCGTGTATGTTCCTTGCTGTGTGGCACCTCACTGCATGGCAGCTTTCCAAGGTCAACAAGGGATTGATTAAGTCTTTCCAAAATGGACCAGCCCTATTTAGAAGCTATTCACCTTAGTTCAGACCCTTCTAGGATATCTTCCTTCTGGTTAATTTTCAACAATTGATTACACCTGAAGAATCCTTTCATATTTTCCCAACAGTGTGATCTAACCATGAAACTGAGAGACCATTATAATGACAAATCCCACCCAGATAAAGAAGAAGGGCCAGGAAGATGTCTCCAGAGGTGAAAGTCATCTTGAGTTCCATCCCTGGAACCCATACCTTGAAAGAAACACACCAACTTTTGCAAGTAGTCCTCTGACCTCTGCACACACCACACACACACACACACACACACACACACACCGAGCCATATATTCCCATATACATATACATGCAATTATGTAATTCAGGCTGGAGCAATAGCTCTGAAGTTAAATATGAAGGATCACAACCAAAATATCAAGAATTCAGATCCCACTCAGCATCCACAATAAAACCCATTTCTCCAGCTTTCTTTTAGACAATTATATGTGTATAGATACATAATTCATATATACATATAATGTTTTTAATCAAGTGTGTGTGTGTGTGTGTGTGTAGGGAGGGAATTATGCAAGGTAGTTCCATCAGGAGACAGGAATTGTTGAAGAGGGATTTAGAATTCTGCCTATCCCACTTTTTTGGCCCTTCCAGCTCATATAGAATTTAGGCTCATAAACTTTCTCATGGCATTTTTAATTATATTTAGGAGAAGGAAGGAGCAAGATGTGAGTTACCATTGTCCATAAAAAAGCAGGTCATCAAAGTGAGTCGTGGCAAGCTACTTATCGTTGGAAGACAATTAAATTCGTTCACCTATTCAGCCTTGATCCTAAATTAAGCCCCTAAGAGTCACAAGACACTAGCCAGTTAACCAGAATGGCACCACTATGAATTAGTATAAAATGTAGCTGTAAGACAGACAAAACAGTGCTAGCTGAGGGCCTGCAGATGCAGTTAAAAGAATCTTGAAATCAGAAAAAAAAGAAGGTTCAGGTCCTTAACCCTTCATGGCCTCAGTTTCTTCATCATCAAAATGGGGATGATTTTAGTCCTGGCCACCAGCATCACTTGTGAGCAACAAATGAACTAACATTTGTCAAGCCCTCAGCACAGTGCCTGGTAATTGATAAGCTTGCCACAATCAGCAACTGCTTTATCTTCTTATCCTTCTCCCCAGACACAGCCAAAGTTCAATAAATACTTGTTGCTATAACGTAGTTGAAGGCAGACAGCTTGGGAAGATGTCCAGGTTTCATCCCAAAAGGGGCTCCAGAGCTGAAGCAAATAAGCTTAGCATCATTGTCACTAAATGACGGTGGGTCATCATTTCTGAGTCTGTTAAACTCAGATAACCTCACCCTCCACTTCTTACTCCCTGAGGAAATGTGTGGCAGGATTCGAGGCCCGTGGAAGGAATGTGTCATGGGATAATAACATTGTGATAAATACCTCACATCCATGTCTCGTTTCCTCCCAGGGCATGAAGGTATCCATGCAGCTCTACCCTGTCCCCATTATAGAACGCTTCTCCGCAAGCTGTCATTCTATTACTTCATCCACTTAGTCCCTGCTGCAGACTGCACACCAGCGAGCAGTCACCAAGTAGCTCCACCTTCTGGTTGCCACACTTCTAGACTGGCATGGCACCATCTCCCTGCCCTGTGCCTCTGAAGTCTCGGGAGTACTCTTGGCACCCTGACAGCTCAGTACCTGCCACATCCCTCCCAACGCTAGAGTCTCATACATTCTAGGCAAGTACAGCAGATCTTAGCATGCTCTATTAGTTAACTTGCAGAGTTGTACTCTGAACACAGATGTGGCTCATTAGAATACATGCATCAAGTCAGTTTCGGTTTAGGATAAGAAAATTATGCTGTCTTAAGTTTATTAAATGTCAAATGTCAATATTCAAGTTTCCAGTGACACAGAGACCGTAAAGATAATGCAGGAATATTTTTCCGGATCTGTTTCAGAAATAGACATTAAAGAAGGAAAGTTTTCCCCCTTGGGAATAAATTCATCATGAGTTGGTAGATGAAGCCTTGAATATGTGCAAAGTTTGTAATGTCAAATTACTTGCTAAAATTATGCAGAGGAAATGGCCTGAAAAATCACAAGGGGTAATATTGATTAAAACCATCCTGGGAATGAGTAACTTGCTGGAAAGTGTTTCTGTGGATCAGGGGTTGGCAAATGCAGCCCAGCCTGCTGTCTGCTACTGTAAATAAGGGTTCATTGGGTTGTACTCCACCCTGTTCATTTACAGCTTATCTGTCCATTTACTCAGAACAGTAACAAAGTTAAATATTTTGACAGAGACCACATGGTTCACAGAACGTAAATATTGATTTCCTGGCTTTTTACCTAGACTCTATTTCTAAACCCTATATAGAACATTAGTTGTTAAATTGCCTTTTCAAATCCAACTGGGTACAAAATACACTTGGAATGTTGCTGTATTTGTTTAAGACAATGGAATTAATTAAGATAGAAGCATTATAAGCAGGGACAATACACAGTGAAATGTGAAGGCACATACAGTTTAAAACTGATAAACTTGAAAGAACTGAATTATTCAACTTTATTGATTAAAGATATCGGCAGCCCACAATAAGAATAGAACAGTTAGACATAAGGCAAATAAGACGACAGGAGTCCTGGACAACACCGTGAGCCAGCTGACCTAGCAGGCATCAATGGAACACCCCATCTTACAAAAGTAAAACACACATCCTTCTGAAGTTTTCAGAGGCCATTATCCAGAAAAGACCATGTGTGGGTAGACAAAATAAATTTCAGAAAACTGTAATCTTTGACAGTAGATTCCCTAAATATAACAAAAAGAAATTAGAAATTGTTGACAACAGTAGCATTCACAGAGATGTGGACCTTGAATAATTATTGTCGCAGGACAATCTTACACCAATTTGATTTTAAAAAGGGGGTATTTTATTGGAGGGGATAAAACTTACAGATCAATGTCCCAAACCACATTCCTCTGGTCGCAAACAGGAAACCGAGTCTAGCAGTTAGCACAGAAGCCAGAAGCAAGCTAGCTCAGAGAGCGGCCGCGGCTTTTTTTAAAATGAAAACCACGCCCCACATTGAGCGGGTATCTTAGAAGCCATTGGCTGAAAGCAAGAGGGCTTAATCTCCCGCAGCAAATAATATATGCTGAAATAACCAAAAAGTCAAAGAAAAAAATCACAAGGAGAATTAGAAAAATATTTTAAGGCAAGTGAGGTAAAACAAACAAACACACACATACACACACACACACACACACATCACACATCTACAAAAACTCAAGGGTTTCAACCACTGCATGGCTTACTGGAAAATTTGAGAGTGTTTACCTATAAATAAATAACTGTTAGAAAGAAATCCAAATGAGTCATCTCAGCCCTTACACTGCCAACAGTAAAAAAGGCTAACCTATACCAACCCATAGAAAGAGGGATGATGGTGATTAGAATTGAAATAAACAAAAGTAGAAAATACAGGAAATCAACAAAGTTAAAAGATCAACAATGAGAAACCAGCTACTGGACACTTGGGGAAAATCAATATTGAGAAACCTCCGTCTGGTCAACCAAGATGAAAAGATTCAAATTACTGAAAGCCGAGGGAAGAAAGATGGACTTACATATTTATAGCCAACTGATTTTTGACAATTGTCCATGACAGCTCAAAGGGAATAAGAATAGACTTTTCTTTCTTTCTTTCTTTCTTTCTTTCTTTCTTTCTTTCTTTATTTATTTATTTATTTATTTATTTATTTATTGTTAAAAGCAAAATTTACATTTAGTCCCCTTGTTCCCGGCCCTCCCGCTCCCCCACTACCCCACCGCCCTCCCCTTGCTTCCTTAAGATGGTGCAGGATACCCTGTCCTATGGGGAGCCCAAGGCCCTCCCCCCTCCATCTCAGTCTAAGAAGATGTGCATTCATATAGAATAGGTTCCCAAATAGTCAATACATGCAGAAGAGATAGGTCCCAGTGCCATCATCGTTGGCCTCTCAGTCAGTCCCCGCTGGCAGTCACATTCATAGAGTCCAGTTAGGTCATTTGCTCATTCAGGGTTGGGGGAGGGTGGAGATGCAGGAAGGATGGTTATTGGGGAAGGGAATAAGATATCTACATTAACGGGAGTCTTTTTAAGATTTGCAAGGGACTTGTCTCTTGAGGGGATCCCAGGCATTCATAGGGAGGTCCCAGCTAGGTACTTGGGCAGCAGAGGAGTGGGTGCCTGAACTGAACTTGTCCCATAGTTACTTTGTTGAATATCCTAATCGTCACCATAGAAATTTTGCATGATGAATGGAGATAGAGCCAGAGACCCACAGTCACATCAGAACAAGGGATTAAGCTACCAAGGTCCAGTGGAAGAGCAGAAGGAGGGAGAAAATGAGAAAGGAAGTCAGGACCATGAGGAACTGGCCCACCAACAGAGACAGTGTGCTCGATCTATTGGGAGCTCATCAAATCCAGCTGGATCAAGAATAGACTTTTCTTATACCATGTTGCCAAGGCAGCTTACCCACACGTACACACAGAGGGGTCTCTCTTCTGTGGTAGGCTATCTCCACCTGAATATTTAAAACATATTCAAAAAGACTTTGTGGATCTGAATAACTGAGGGCTTATAGGGTATGGACCTTTTGTTTTGGTCCCAAAGCAGGCCTTGAGTGTAAGGGGGACATACAGGACTCAATCAGAAGGGCAGAGGCACGGGACCACTTAGATATAGATTGCAGTGGTGCAATCTCAAGAAAAGCAATGCCAGCAGCCCCCAAGAAACTGGAGAAAAGATAGACTAACTTATGCCCAAAAACCCCCAGAAGGAGGTTAAATCCTGGTAAACTGATTTCAGACATATTACCTCAAGAACTGTGAGGGAATGCATTTTTGTTGATTGAAGGCCCCAGGTTTGTAGTAACTACTATACTTATCCCCTATACAAAAAACCAATTCAACAATCAAAGACACAGAATAACGGTTAATGGAAATATGGGTACTAATGTTACAGATCCTCAACTAGGCCATGGCTGTGTAGACATGTCACTTAAAGCCAGAAAAGAAAAGAAAAAGGATATAATTGAGCCTTATGGAAATCGACATGATATCCCAAAGGACCCTGTCAAAGTTCAGATCTGCCACAAAATGGGAGAAAATATTTACAATACCCACTAATTATAAAATCAGTGATATCAAATTAAAGATAATAAAAAGGAAAACAATAAAACAATATTCCTCACAAACATACACTCATCAATACTTAATAAACACATATTCATAGGACTCAGTACTACATAGAAATATATGTCTTGACCAAGAGGACTTTCTGCCAGAGGTTTCAGGCTGTTACAATCGTCAAATGTTAAAAACAATTCATCCCATTAACACAAAGCAAATAATAAGGTAAATTAAGATAGGTGTCTTAGTCACTATACTGTTTCTGTGGCCATGGCAACTCTTATAAAGAAAGCCATTTACTTAGGCCTAGCTTAAAGTTCAGAGGTTTAGTCCGTTGTCATTGTGGCTAGAAACATGGTGCATGCAGGCAGACATGGTTCTGGAAAAGAAATGAGAATTCGATATCCAGAACCAAAAACAGCAGGAAGAGAGAATGAGCCACTGAGTCAGGCAATGCCTACCTCTAGTGCCACATTTCCTCCAGCAAGGCCACACCTACTCCAACAAGGCCACACCTACTCCAACAAGGTCACATCTCCTAATAGTATCACCCACTATGAGCCTATGGGAGCACTTTTCATTCAAACCACCAAAGTAAGTTTAAACAATTCCCAAAAAATTTCTAGTAGTAGTTTTATAAGTAACACAAAATTATTCAAATGTTGGAAGGAAAAAGCCAAAATACCTAAATTTAATTCTGAAAACAAGAATGAAGTACAAGGAATCATTATCAACATCAGGATTTTCTATATAAGAATAATGATTTTATATTTGTTACATACACATAAATAAATAGAGCAGAACACAGAATGGAGAGGCAGGCGCATACAAAGTGGGTGAGCTGATGTTTGGCAGTAATGCAAAAGCAACTCCATCCAGGTCTTCAGCAGATGGCACCAAAGCAATCGAATATTCTTAGGCCAAAGCCCAGCATACCCTATATGTTATACAGATAGATGTTAAATGTAAATCTATAAAATGTATACAAGTGGTGAAATATTCAGTACAGAAGACTTTTGACAAAGTTAGACATCACATGAGACATGATTGCCAGAGGGGAGAGAAAATGAGACCTCACCAAAATATAAGGCTTTGTACAAGAGCCACATAAGATAAAAGCAGCTGTCTAGCAAATAAAATGATCAAACATGTTCAGGATTCAAATCTGGAGCAAATGAGGAGCTCTCAAAGTTCAATGTGGGCAGATCTTTGTAGTGTCTTAAACTACACAAAAATGAAATCACAAACTTTCCAAGTAAACAGATGGAACTAAAAGAGATCATATTGATTGAAGTAATCCAGACCCAGAAAGAGAAATGTCACATGTTCTCTGTTATTGGAGGGTCCTATCTCAAATTTTAGGTGTGAGTATGTAGCCTATAGTAACTACAGAAACCAAGAAGTAAAATGGGACCTTGTCAGGATGTGGGGATTAAGGAGCAATAGAGAAGGAGTGATTGGCCATAAGAGATATGGCCAGGGAAAAGGGAAAAGGGAAGGTCATTAGGGAAGGTGAGGGGAGCCAGGTAAAATAAAACTAAGGATGTCTGAAAAAGTGCAAGAAATCATACTATTAAGTACTTACCTTAAAAAATATCCCTATAATGCATATAACTATGTGTATAAATATAAATTCCTGATTTTGATACTGTGCTATACTTACATAACATGTAGCCAGCGGGTGACCTGGGCCCAAGCCCCAAAGGATCTATTAGTACTTTTCTACTTTCAAAATTTAAAAGTAAAAATAAATCCAAGCAAAAGCCATCTATTCCTTCAGGGAAGGATTTAAAACATACTAAGCATTCCTTTTGATAAACAAGTCTCACTATTACTTAAACATCTGTCTGTTCTTCAATTCTGAGACCCCATAGATAAAGGGTGCATGCCCTTCAGTATTTGGGGTCTCTCTGAGTAAAGGAATTTCAGATACGATTGGAGGACAAACACGGATAGAAAATTGAAGCGGACAAGTTGAAGAGCCTTAACCTCCATTAAGGTCAACCTGCGGGGCCCCAACCCATTTGGGGGTTGCATTTCAGATATCCTGAATACCAGATATTTACATTAAGATTCATAACAGTAGCAAATTACAGTTACGAAGTAGCAATGAAATAATGTTATGGTTGGGGTCCCACACATGAGGAACTGTATTAGAGGGTGGCAGCATCAGAAAGGGTAAGACTGCTGCTCTAGATGAATGGTGCTTGATCTTGCTCAGTGCCTCTGATTCATCACACATCTCCCGCCGCTGCTCTGAACAGGTGTACCAGGTATCAGAGGGAAATTAAAGGGGGATGCAGCTCTTTCTGCTTCGTGATCCTGGCTATTTTTAACCTATGAGGCAAGAGACTGGCTGGTATCACTTTCACATGTTCATCGAAAGATGAAAAGGGGACTCAAACACTGCATAGGACCAAATGCCTAATTATGTCATTAGGCTTTTTCCCCAACAAAGGCTTTCCTTTGATTGAGTAAATCAACACCCGATATGGTCCCCCCCCACAGGGATGCCACATTCTTGGTGTTAAAATTTGTCCTTTTCATATCTGTATTTAATTCTAAACACAGTCTTTGAACTTGATTTGAGAGGGCTAGGGAGAAAGCTCAGTCAGTAAACCTCTTGTCTCACAAGCTTGAGGGCCTGAGTCCAGACCCCTAGTACCAGCTGTAAAAAGGCCCAGCCAAGCAGGATGCATGCATAACCCCTGACCTTTGGGTTAGAGAATGGAGCATCCCAGAGACTCACTGACCAACTAACCCTCTAACCAACATAACAAGTCTGTGAGCTCCAGGCTCAATGAGAAATTCTGTCTCAAAAACTAATGTAGAAGGTAACTTGGGGAGGATACCAGACATTAACCTCTGGATCCAAGACACACAAACACCTATACACACATGTACATACACATATAATAAGCATACAAAAATTAATTTGATATTGTTCAAGATAGCACAATATTTAGTACCTCTCTCCAATGATGTGGGTTGTCCTTCTGTATATGTGTTGCTTTTATTGGTTAATTAATAAAGCTGCTTTGGCCTATGGAAGGGCAGAACATAAACAAACTAGAAGAGCTATACATAGAGAGTATGTAGAGTCAGAGAGAAGCTATGTAGATGCCAGAGGATAAAGAGGCCAGAACAGTGGAACCTTGTCAGTAGGCCACAGCCTCATGCCAATACACAGATTAATAGAAATGGGTTAATTTAAGATATAAGAGTTAGCCAGAAATATGTCTAACCTATTGGCCAAGCAGTTCTGTAATTAATATAGTTTCTCTGTGATTATTTGGGTCTAGATGGCTGGGAAGCAAAAGCATAGTCTCTGCTTCCACTCCAAGAAGACTGTTGAAGGTAGAAACTTAAAGGGAATATGCCTCTTGGTAGAGAAACATTGCAAAAGTAAATGTCTTCATGTCTCCTATGGAAATCACAGTGAAGATGCTCCAGTTTTCAGTGAGACCTGGATGTTCTCATTGGTTCCCCCAGACAGTTACATGGAGTACTGGCTCAGGTCTAAGGGATCCCTTTCTCTAATCCTTCCTTTACCTTCAACTCAGTCAGTTCTTAGTTAAGTAGTTCCCTTTTAAATCTTTTTACTCTAAGAATGTGTGTTCCCAGTTCTGGACTCTCTACTGCTACTATAGTATTTATGATGTCACACACTCATCTTCTCTCAGTTTCCCTTCTCACCCCTTGAAAGAGGTTTTTGTTTTCTCTGAATTTCTTTATTTTTTTGAAATTGGAGGTCTAAGAGAGTAGCTAGTAATTTGTAATGCTACTATTGACTAACATTTCCTCTGCAATTGCAGATTAGGAAGAATAATGGTGGAGACATGGGGAGAAGGATGAATGTCAGCTCTGGCAGTCTCTGCAAGTCTTCCAGATCACTCTGCAATCTTTTTCTGGAAGTACTGGTGAAAGAGGCCCTTGTGCCTTACACACAGTACATGAGCAGTATTTACTGCTGGGCCCCCCTCTCTCCTCAGGGTTTCTGAATAGTGAAGGTAAAGATGGTCAGGACTGCATCAGGCCTACTTCCTGGGAGATTGGAGGAAGGTAACAGATAAACTCTGCACAGTTGCAGAAGTCTTGTCCAATCAATACTCTGATACATGAATTCTCTACTCACCAGACCTAAAGATGATCTCAAAGAGTTTCAATAGTGAAATATGATATAATATCTAATGATTATAATTGCCTTTTTGCTCTGAGTTTGGGATGGCCAGATAGAATTAGGGTGTTTCAGCGGTATCCCATAAGAAGTTATATATACTGATGAGTGTGTCTCTAAAGAAACAGCTTTACCTGTCTCACGAGTACCAGAGGGACTGTCACTCATGGAGGTACTGAATGATGATATAAAGGGGACAGCACATTGAGAGAAGAATTTATTATTTCAATTTTTGAGAGAAAAGGGTTGTGACAAATTTACAGAGCCAGGGGTGGAGACAGGACCTCACATCTTAGTCAGAAGATAGGAGCAGGAGTGTGGAAAATCCCACCCTACAGACTGCACTAGGATGCTATCAGGAGGGAGACAGGGTAGAATTAGTTAATTTAACTAATTAACACTTGAGTTAGAGTGAAAATGTGGGTGTTGCACAGACTTGGAACAGACACAAGTCATTGTGCTATTGGCCATGAGTTAACAATGCACTGAATGAGGTGTCTTTGACTAGAAACACAGACAAAGCAAGGTTACACACTTACTGGTTGATGAAAGAGTTGTGTACCAAGCCTTCTGTTTAAGTGTTCATCAATTCAGTGTTTGTGGCAACAATGTAGGACACACCTACTGGGAATAATAAAAATCAATTATTGGTTCTGGAGGGGGTACAGACAAATCGGGTGTCTCATAAATGGCAGGTGGCAATGTGAAGAGCACAGAAACTCTGGAAATGGCTGCATATTTTCTTACAAAGTTAAATGTTCACATGCTAGTCCCTGAGTGTTGTCCTTGAGTGGTTTTCCGACATTAGCAAGACCTTAGATATATGTTCACTCCTACAAAAGTAGATATGAAATTTTGCTAAATTTGTCATGTTTTCAGCCACACTTTAAGAAGGTTTTGTTTTATGTGTGGGGCATTCTCTCTTCTCTTCTGTCTCCCAAAGAACCTGCGTGTGAGTTGTTCACTATTTTCTCACACTTTTGGAGACTCTGTTCTTTGTATTCCAGTCTATTTTCTGTTCATCGTTCAAAAGGGGTGGCTTCTACCATTCCACTCAACTCGCTCATCCTTTCCCTCCTCATTTCACTCCTAATCCACCTATCCAGGGAGGTTCTAAACTTTGAGTAGTCTGGGAATCTAATTCCACTCCTCTTTATACCCTCCTGTTTGTTGCTACTTAAAAGTCTACTTTTAAGTCTATTTTAAAAATGTTTGTAATTGTATGTTAGAGTATTGTTCTCTAACATGCTTACACATTAGAGTATTGTTCTCTGACATGCTTACACATTAGAGTATTGTTCTCTAATATGCTTATCCATAAACTCTAGCACCTGGTCCTCTCAGAGCTGGCTTATGCCCATATGCCCATCCCATCCATTATCCATTTTTTCATTTGAGTTGGGGTTGTTTCTTCTTCTTCTTCTTCTTCTTCTTCTTCTTCTTCTTCTTCTTCTTCTTCTTCTTCTTCTTCTTCTTCTTCTTCTTCTTCTTCTTCTNTTCTTCTTCTTCTTCTTCTTCTTCTTCTTCTTCTTCTTCTTCTTCTTCTTCTTCTTCTTCTTCTTCTTCTTCCTTCTTCTTCCTTCTTCTTCTTCCTCTTCCTCTTCTTCCTTCTTCTTCTTCCTCTTCCTCCTCCTCCTCTTTATTCTCCTCCTCCTCCTCTTTCATCTCCTTCTCCTCTTCATTGTTGTCATCTTCTGATGATGATGATGCTTAGATTGCATCCTGGAAATTTTGTGAATTGTTTTATCAGACTCATTTCTATTTAAATCAACTGCTTAGGCAAATAGTAACCCATTTGGACACGTCTGACCTACCCATGAAGGTCATAGTTCAAATGTCAGTTATAAAGCATGGTGATCTATTCTTACCTTCTTCACTTGTGTAGTCTATACAATAGAGGATAGAAGTCCACCCCACAACTTCATTGGGGAATCCTGTGTCATGTGCTGCTCACTGCTACAAGATCAAAGCAGGAGACAAGCTTTTGTGGGCTGACATTAACTAGGGAAGAGAGGGTCTTCTTGTCTCCCTTCAAAGAAGATAGTGTCACAACTTTGCTCCACACAACAAAAGGGCCCTTATGACTGAAGGCAGAGGCCAGAAATCAGTTCATCCTTAAAAGGAGAGGCATACTCTCTTGTTGCTATTGGACTGTGGTGGAAATCAGTTCATCACAGGCCATGCAGGACTGCACAGTGGGAGGATTGAACACAGCCTGTGAACTGAGGGAGAGGGATATGGGAGAAATGATTCTAACCACAAGCTCCACTAGAGAAGTGTGAGCACTGGGGGAGAGGGATATAGGAGAGAGTATTCCAAGCCCAAACTCCACTAGAGTAGTCTTTTCATGGTACTGATCTCAAGAATAAACAGGATTGGGGAGATGGCTCAGGGGTAGAGGGCCTTCTGTGCAGTGAAAACAGACAAGCAAGAATTCTCTTCTGAGCTCCACTGGTGTGGGAGGTCCTTTTGTCTTTGTGTTGCTTTTATTGTTTAATAAAGAAACTTCTTTGGGCCTAGTGATAGGGCAGAACTTAGATAGGTGGGGAGACTAAACTGAATGCTGGGAGAAAGAAGGGCAGAGTAAGAGAAACAACATGGAGCCTCCAGAGACAGACATGCTAAATCTTTCCCAGTAAACCACTGCCATGTGATGATATACAGATTAATAGAAATGTGTTAAATCAAGATGTATAAGAGGATAAAACTAATGGGCCAAGCAGTGATTTAATACAATTTAATACAGTGATTTAATACAATTTCTGTGTGGTTATTTTGGGGCTAAGCTAGCCAGGCAGCTGAGACGAACAAGCGGGCCCCCTCCCTGCAACACTCCACACATGTACTGTGGCCCCAAGATGTACCTGTACTTACATACACATAGTCAAACTAATTCATTAATTTTAAAAGAACATACAATGCTTGTTCAAGGTTTCTATATTGATTGTGACTTTCGTGTTTCTTTAGCCAGAGAAGCCACTTTGTCTCAGGGTTACTGTTTTGTCTAGCTTTTTAATGTGGCTCAGTTGCTAATTTCTCAAGAGCCCATGCTAATGCAAGTAAAAGAGCCAACACGAGTCTACCACTCAGTCCCAGAAATCCCAGAGACTCCTGGATTCCTACAGTGCTTAACCAGGCGCCCATTCCTCAAGCTTTCAGATTTCTCTGCTAAGAAATTTATGTGTTTTTTTTCTAGTTATTATTTGATGGTGTGTGTGTGTGTGTGTGTGTGTGTGTGTAAAAACTTACCCAGAATTTGAATAGTACCACTCCCCTTTTGAGGGCTATGATATAGGATTATTTTAACTTCTGCTCTTCTGAACAGTACCTTCTGCTCTTTTGTGGTTCCTTTTCTTGTCTATGCATCTGGCTCCTTAATGACTTGTAATACATTTCTAACAAATAAAGCAACTTCTTCTCAATCCTGATCCCTGCTGCAGGAAGTTACTTCCCTGTTCAGTAAGCCCTGTCTCTTTCACAAATGAATAAATAAATAAATTTCTACGAATTGAAATATTAAGAGTTATTGCCTTACTAACTCTTACTATACAACACATACCATCTAACTCTACATACATCTTGTCAGTTCTTTTTGTTTGTTTGTTTTTTCAAGATAGGGTTTCTCTATAGCTTTGGAGCCTGTCCTGGAACTAATTCTTGTAGATCTTGTAGACCAGGCTGGCCTCAAACTCACAGAGATCCACTTGCCTCTGACTCCCAAGTTCTGGGATTAAAGGCGTGTGCCACCACCACCCAGCCATCTTGTCGATTCAACATTGTCTTTCTTTTTATGACTGGACAAACGGAAACATTATAGACTAATCTGAGTTACTTCTCAAATCCTTGAGTCTTGGGGGTTTTAATGCAACTTCTGTGTATTAAGAGTATACATTTTCCACTTTCTATTGCACTGTTTATCTTTCATTCACTGCCTTTTTCATTTAATTAAAATATAATTATATCATGTCCTATGGATCATCTGCATAATTTTCACTGGAGAACATTTCTACAGGCCTGGTGGATTTGAGAGCAGATATACTGTCTTGGCCTTTCATATTGTTTTTGTTTTCACAATGAGACCTAAGCAAGTGGACTTCACAGGCTGTGCATCTGATGTAATATTTTAGGCCAGTATACAAGCTATATGTAAAGGCCTTGAAATCACACATTAGGAAATGTTCTAAGGATTCACTAGAGTGGATGCTTGTATAGATGTGTGACATGGGCTAGACCCAGAGGTTGATGGGGTTCTGGATGGCTAGGGAATCAGAAAGAAGGACTCATCAAACTTGACCTTTGATGGGATATATAACCAGGGTTAGGTCTAGAGATTGGGGAAGGGTTCAAGAAGGGTCAAGTTCAAGGAACTACCAAACAAGACCCAGATACAGTCTGTACCACCAGAGATAGGCCTGAAGGTTGGATGGAGGAAGAAGTTGCTGATCAGATTTAGTGAACATAAAGGATATGGTGTGGGGTCAGCCTAGGGGAGTGGGAAGGGATCATGAAGCTAAGATTGATTATATTGGACCTGCTAAGGGGTGTGTGTGTGTGTGTGTGTGTGTATGTGTGTGTGTGTGACTTAGGCTATGTTTAGAGATTAGAAGGGGGAACAGGTGACTCTAGCCCAGGGAATTGACTGGACCTGACCATAGGGCATGGGATCTATGTAGATAACCAGACAAGCAGAGTAGGAGGGAAGGGAGAACAAAATTATCCTCTCTGGATGTACTCCCTGCAGTGGTGAAGAGTCCCTGGTAGGAAGTGGATCTGGGGTGAGTCCCAAAGGAGCGGAGATGGACTAAGAATGGGGCGGAAGCTGTCAGTGACTGTTGGACTAGGGTTCATTTAGGGAGACTAGAACAGAGATGAGGGAGAGCGCAGGTGGCCTTCCTGGGCCAATGCCATCCATACATGATAGCTGTGGGGTATCTGTCAGGAAGAAGGACCACCAAGTTCCAAACACTTGAGTAGGGGCTGGGAGGAGGGTTCAGGTGCTGCTTTGTGAAAAACCTTATGCATATGGATTCTAATAGGTTGCTAATAGGTGTACAACTATTCCTTGCTCGACCTTCACTTGGGTCTGTGTGGTTTGCTATATGTGAGGTGTGAAGAGCATATGTGGTTCAGAAAACAATCTTGGGTGTCTATTTAGGAACCACCCAGTTTTGGTTTGTTTGTCTGTGTGCACCTATCTGTGTGTGGTCCAGGTGGCCCTGTATATGTGTGAAGAAGCCAGAGATTGACATCAGATGTCATTTTCTCTGTCTTATTTTTTGAGGCAGGTATCACCGAACTTACATCTCACAATTAGGCTAGACTGGCTAGCTAGTGAGATTCAGGATCCACTGTCTGCAAACACCTCCCCAACTCGGTGGTTATAAGTACCTGCCCAAGAGCCTGGATTTCATGTATGTGCTGAGGTCCAAACTCATATTCTCATGCTTATCAGGACAGCAGTTTACCACTTAGCCATCTCTCCAACCCTGTCCACATTTTTTGAGGCAGATGTATCTATTTCTAGCCAAGGCTCAGTGAATAGGCTACACTGACTAGCGAGTGCACCCCAGGGATCTGTCTGTTTCCACCTCCCCAGTGCTGGGATTACAAGCACACACCACTGCATCCTGCTTTTTAACTGTGAATCTTGGGTGGATTAAAGACCTCAATATAAATCCGACCACACTGAACCTCTTAGAAGAGAAAGTGGGAAGTAGCCTACAACAATTGGGCACAGGAGCCCACTTCCTATGTAAAACCCCAGTGGCACAGACAATA
>JAQHUG010000079.1:1738477-1769063 GCA_028555095.1 Dicrostonyx torquatus
GTGTGTGTGTGTGTGTGTGTGTGTGTGTGTGTGTGTGTGTGTGTGTGTCTGAGTATTTTAAGTGGTCATATCAATTTTACACATACGTTCTCCTTGGGAATCTCTGTCTTCTAAGTCCCCCTCTGGGCTGAACAGTCCTCTCCCACACTGGTTGCCTGTATGCATCTGCTGCATCAGAGCTGAGCAGAAGAGCCAACATGGTCACTGTCTCTCTGAGCCACAGAAAGATTAATGGAGTTACAGATGGGAGGTGGGGTTCTCTGATGAGTCTCTACCTAATGAGGAAGGAACACTCTCCCCAGTCCTATGCAATCCCTGTCTTCTTCAGTTTGTCTGACCTCAGTCCAGACACCACCACCATTGACTGCAGCAAAGCCACCTGCACACTTGAACTGGCTTTCTGTGGGAAAACTTACTTCCCTTGGGAAATCCGGGCACAGCAATTTAACACCCTCACTGCTGGTCCCACTTGTCTGTGCTTCAGCACTGAATCAGGAGAGACAGTGATGGAAACAGTACATGCCAGTATCAGATGCTGACTTTTCTAACTTTGACAGTTTTGATAGTTGTCAGTTTTTCACAAGCTTTGACTTGGTGACTTGGTGGCTTTGTCCCAGTTTACTTTACTATGACATAAAGATGAGTTTCTGTCTTCTGTCAGACACATGACAGAAGACAAAATATTTAAATACAGCAAATCATGGTCCTGATTCTTGTTTCAACCCTGGGCCCACTGAGCCGACCTATGCACTGCCCTTTATTGTGTGAGAAACTAGAAGTGATATCTGTGTCATATGCATGTATGCATATTCATGTGTATATGTATGCACACACATGTGCATATGCACAGTGCTGCTTTTCATATGTGTTCTGGGGATTCAAACTCAGTTCCTCAGGCTTAGAAGAAAAGCTAATCTAGCTGACCAATTGACCTAACTCTATAGGTCATTTTTTTTTAATTTTAAAATTCTCTCTTTTCTTTGTTTTATTTTACATACCAACCACAGTTTTCCCTTCCTCCTCTCTTCCTGTTCCCTCCATATACCTGCTTTCTACCCACCTACCCACCCCACATCCCCTCCTCTGTCTCCATTCAGATGGGGTAAGATCTCCCTTGGGAATCAACAAAGCTTGACATCTCAAGTTGAAACAGACCTCCCCACTGAATCAAGGCTGAACAAGCATCCCACCACAGGGAATAGGTTCCAAAGAGCCAGCTCATGCATCAGGGACAGGTCTTGACCCCAAGATCAAGTTACACAGCTGTCATCTATGGGTAATCTTTTGAAATACTTTCTTTTCAGTTATTAGTGTGTGGTGTGGCATGTGTGGTATGTATGTGTGGAGATATATATATACATATGTCATAAAATTTTAAGAAGGCAGGAGATTTTAAAAATCAAAACTGTACGATTGAAAGGATTTTAGGTGATTTCAGACCATTGAAGTAATTTGCTCACTTCCATTTGCTGGTGACTAATTACAGTTATTAAATCAATAATTCAGTGTCTTGAACTATTTTGATAACTCCTCGTTAAGAGAATCAAAGGTGATCATTAGAGGATGGGTCAGAGGCCTGATCTGCAGAGCGCAAAGGCCCCTATGCACCAGGCAAAGACTGCCTTGTTTATTCCTAGCACTTGAGTGGGCTGTGAATATTGATGGGCGGACGAGAGCAGGGAAGGAAGAGGCTGAAGGAAGAACTTGCCGAGCCTGTTTTGTTCTCAGCCCTGAATCAATACTGTGACTGTGACGACTGCCCAACACACTTCAGCAAGTGCTCATCCATTATTTACAGGGCTCTTTGTTCAAAGTTTCTGTTTACAAGATTACTTTGTAACTTGAAATGATTGTTTCTCTTCCTGGGGAAGCAGGACCCAAGTGGAAGTTTTAAAGGGTGAATTTGAAAGAACAAGTAGGTCCTTATTTTATTTTTCACATCCCTAGTCCGGACTCAAATCAGGATAATTTGTGTCCCTCCTACCTTCCTGTCAGATTGGTAGCCAATATCACAGGAATCTTTACTGCCTGAACTCAGTCCCTCTAACTCAGTGGTTCTCAGCCTTCCCAGCGCTGCAACTCTTTAATACAGTTCTTCATGTTGTGTTGACCCCCAACTATAAAATTATTTTTAGTGCTACTTCATAACTGTCATTTTCTACTATTATGAACAATAATACAAGTATCTGTGTTTTCCAGTGGTCTTAGGGGACCCCTATGGAAAGGCCTTTCAAGCCACCAAGGGGTTGCAAACCATAGATTGAGAACTACTGCTTCAGCTTGCCCTTCTTCACTGTCTCAAAGTTTGAACTGTCTTTGGCAGAAGGAGAAAATGCTGAAGCGTCTCATCTTGTCCATGCCCAGGCTTCTGGGAGCTGTGAGCATTTAGATTGCTGGCCTCAGTTTAAAGGAAGGGCTGTTTGGTTTGGTGTTTGTAGGAAGTATCTTGGACAAGTTAATAGTGTAAGGGTATGTTCTTTTTTAACTACCATGTTGGGTTATGGTACCATTTTTTAAAAAAAAAAATAATTATGAGGTTGCTATGGTTTAAATATGGTTTGTCCCCTTCTAACCCATGTTGATTGATCCTCAACCTTTTGGCTAAAAATCAGGTAGAAATGCATGTTGAGATTTGTTTGCCATTTTGTTGTCACATTGCGGGGAGGGCAACTAGGTTGTTAGCAGAAACAGTGGATCACTTGCCTGGTGCATGGATGGCTTCAGACTTAATATCTAATACCTCCGCACAAGACAGGGATCCAGGCCTTTTCCGTGAGAGCTGGTCCTTGCTCCCACAGGCCTAGGTTAGTTTTTTTGAGAGTGCATTATTTAAAAGTAGGAGCTGTCTTGTCTTAGGGCCTGGTTTTCAAGCACCTGCACTCCTTATACCCTACACTGTGTTGAAGCTCTTGCAGATACCACCACCATGATCTCGGACCCCTCAGCTATTTCTTTGCAAACTTTCCCGTCTAAACCATTTGCTAAGACAGGTAGATGATAGTTCCTGTTTCAAGAAACTGAAACTTAGGAAGTATAAAACCTTAGGAATAAGCAGTAGAAGCATTTTTCAAAACATATTCTTTGCCCACAGCACTTGAGCCTTTGCTATTCTCCTGCACTGTTCTGGGGAACTTGGTTTGAAGGGCCATGCCTTCCTATTACATAAAAAAAGGATTGGAAAACTCCTTCTGCGATGAGCTAGAGAGTGAATATTTTAGGCCTTGAATGTCATAAAATATTTGCCACAGCCAGTTAATTCTCCTTTTGTAGGGCAGCAGTAGCCAGGGATAATATATAAAAGATTGATATGACTGGCTCTGATAATTTTGTATTTACACAAATAAGCCAGCCCAACTTGACCTATAAGACTTAGCTTGCCGGATTCTAGTGTCCAAATCCTTGACATATAGCTCTGAATGGTGCTTTGCTGATTTTAGAGAGGTGGTACATGGTGGAAGTAGTCATGAACATGGTGTTGACTTTGTCCTTGTTCATGAGCCCCCCCCCAGCCCACAATTACATGCAGAATTAGCTCCCAGTCCTGGAGAGGCCATGTGGAAAATAGCCATTGGTACTAAGCTTTGTCTACTGCCATTTCCAGGGCTTGGGCCTCAGTCCTGCATAGCAGCAGTTTCTTTTGGAAACAAATGCAAAAGGATTAGCAAAAACTGCAGCTGGGGAGAGCTAGCTATGTGATGATGAAGCTATGTGATGCTGAAGCTATGTGATGGCTGTGTGATGATGAAGCTGTGTGATGACGAAGCTATGTGATGGCTGTGTGATGACGAAGCTGTGTGATGACGAAGCTGTGTGATGACGAAGCTGTGTGATGACGAAGCTGTGTGATGATGAAGCTGTGTGATGATGAAGCTGTGTGATGTGGAAGCTGTGTGATGATGAAGCTGTGTGATGACGAAGCTGTGTGATGATGAAGCTGTGTGATGATGAAGCTGTGTGATGTGGAAGCTGTGTGATGATGAAGCTGTGTGATGAGGAAGCTGTGTGATGACGAAGCTGTGTGATGATGAAGCTGTGTGATGTGGAAGCTGTGTGATGATGAAGCTGTGTGATGCTGAAGCTGTGTGATGAGGAAGCTGTGTGTTGAGGAAGCTGTGTGATGAGGAAGCTGTGTGATGAGGAAGCTGTGTGATGCGGAAGCTGTGTGATGAGGAAGCTGTGTGATGACGAAGCTGTGTGATGAGGAAGCTGTGTGATGATGAAGCTGTGTGATGCTGAAGCTGTGTGATGACGAAGGTGTGTGATGATGAAGCTGTGTGATGATGAAAGTAGGTGGGGGAGGACATGTAATGTTTATGCCACCACCATATGCGAGCTTCTCTCCAAAGCTAATGGCAACCAGACAGCAGACACAGTAGGCTCTGTAATCTTATAGGCAGTATATCGGCCAAGCCCAACCACATGATATTTCAGTATGTAACACTCTCCCAAACTAACACTCTCCTTTAAATAACAAAAAGCTGTGACCTTGACTCAAGTAGAAAACCAGCTATGCACATTTGTCCCACATTTTACATCTTAGCAGTTTGCCCACTGTCAGCTTATTGACACTTATTAGATGCTAGCAAGCATGCAGGCGCCGATTGTAAGCCTATCTAACCCAGGTACAACATGACAGCCAGATGCTAAGGCTAGCTTATGCAGTGACAGTTGCAGTGAGAAACTCTACTGTGTGATGTTTTAAAAGAACACTAAGTCTACAGTTTGCTGTATTTTTATCATGGCCACTCACTTTTGATGCAAGCTAGCTGTGTGAATTTGAGCAAGTTCAATATCGCTAGGTCCAAAATCCTCCTCAATGGAATGGAAATATTCGTAAAGATCTCCCAGGAATCATTTCTATGTGGATAAAAATAATGTCACAGTAAGTCAGGGCAATCACAGAGAGGTTAGATTTGTCGAACTTAATGTTCTTTCTTTTCCAAGTGCAGGTAATGGGAAGGTCTATCCATGTGAAACAACACATCTGCCCATGATGGCAAAGCTATAAACTCACCTGGTTGCTGGTTTCGTTAGACTGAGGCTACAGCTACATCACTAGATGGGCAGGAGTGTGTTTTAAGATTCTAAAAAAAAAAAAAAAAACCCACTTAAGATCTGCCTGAAGGGTACTTGATTGAAAGCTGCACTGCTCCCTAGGAAACCTGATTTTCAATTCTGTGAAAACACAGAAATGTCCCCTACCTACTTTCCTATAGAAGGGGAAATGATAACATGAGGATGAGCCTCAGAGTCCCAGCCCAGGGCTTACTTTGGAACTACATAAAAGGTGCATATTGAAGTAATAATGGATAGCATAGCACTTTCTGGTCCTTCCATTTTCCCTAACAGAACATTTACTCCCTGGAAATAGTTTAGTCCCTAAAAGAATTCCCCAAAGTAAAGTAGTATCCTCCTCGCCTGTTCTGCTTTCTGATTCAAGATCAAATGTGAGGGTTACAAACTAACACGGTACTTCATGTACTGCAAAAAATCTCCTTACATTTTTAAAGCCGTTTAACAATAGAAGAGTCAAGAAAGGACACACACACAAGACGTCATGAATGTGCCCAGACCTTACTGATATCTATTGAATCCTCTGAGCTCCTTTTCTAAACTGTACACACTAGAAACAAAATAAAGTAGTCCTCTAAATTAGTCATATCCCCAAAATAAATTTAAAGTAAGCCAATTTCATGTTTATGTTTCAAAGAACACTTGTAAGCTTCTGTCATGAACACAAAATCTTAAGGCAACAAATAATCACAAATAATCACAAGATCTTATATGCCATCAATAGAGTGATATTTTACTTATTCATATGAGGTCTGCTATTCTGGTAGGCACCCAGGCAGTCAGATTCAAACCAAAGTTTAATCAATAAATAGGTAGCACCCATTTCCATTTCTTCTGCAAGAACAAAATCAAATAATATATAGCACTATAGACAACATAATGAAATTGACTTCTCCTTGTAATTGTGAAAGGACAGAGACAGCACATTTGACATTTCTTAATATATACAATCAGTCCCGCATTACAGAAGCACGTACACAAATAACATCACTGTCCAAACTTGTGCCGATTTCTCTGTTTCTTACATTTCTGTATGATAGCATCTACAAAATCATTGAAACAAGAGGAAAGATGGCTGAGGTTTTATTTACATTTAAAGAAGTAAGAAAGCTGGCAAATGGGAATAGAAAGACTCATGTTAGACTAGCATCATCTATAATGTAAATATTTAGCCTTTAAAGACAGCCTAGTAGATAACAAAAATATTTCCATAGAATTGGCATAAAGTGGATCTAAGAAATCACTCTTACCCTAAACAGAAATTGTCCTATATTTTAAATGGTTTTCCTATTTGATTAGACCCCAGTCATAAAAACCCCATGTTTATGTTCCTTTGTGAATGTCATGATAAAGCTTTGGTTATAAAACTCTGGTGTTAGTTTGTTTCCCTTTGAACTCAGTCAACGGTGCACTGAGGTTAAGATGCTTCTGCTGTGTCTCTGCTACTGTAGGAATGGAACTAAAAAGGTAAACATGTTAAATTATCAAAAGTAAAAAATACAAATGCTCACACAATAACCCAACGAGTCCTTCCATTCTCCAAGTTTCATAAAATAAATTTTCTGCACGAGTTAATTTGAGTTCTTTAATCTAGAACACATATATGTTAGCCAAATCTTCTGTCATTTAGACTTTCTTCACACCTTCCCTATAATGGCTAAAGGACACATTTGAAAGAAGAGCAGATGGGGTCCCATTGTAGTGCCTGTTCCTTGGGGAAGGCAGAAAGCTAAGAGGCAGGTTCCCTAGTGCTGCTCAGCACTGACACCTCTTATGTTCCCCTCCAGCATTTCTCGTGTTGTACTCCTTTTGGGATCGGAACATGTCAGTTGAGTGACCATCTGTAGTTATGGTTCTGTGTGATAAGATCGCAGAGCAGAGAGAGCAGGGGCAGCCAGGTAAATGTCACTTTTCTCGATGCACGGATTGTAGTTGTGAAGGTCTGAGATCCAAGGTGAGTTCTCACTAGCCTGGCAATCCACACAGGACAGCTCTGTGTCCTGATGCCCCTCAGGGTCAAAGCACTCTGTGTCTGCTACCGCGTCACCTAAAACAAATGAAACTAGGTGAGCATTTGACCTTACACCACCAAAGAGAATCCTTCCTGCCAGAGAACTAGACCAGCTCGGCTTCCCCTCCCTCACTTTCAGTATGCAAAGAAAGCATGGAGGAAGGCTTCTATGACAGGGAAATATGTACCCTCGCTTTTTATTTTCCGAGGTTATAAAATGCCATGAGATTAGGTACACCCACTGCCCACGAATTCCTGCATGTTAATTAAGAATGCTTTGTTAATGGCACTGAATAGTTTTTCAAGTGAATGCTGATTAAAATCACTGCTTGTCAAAATCAAAATTTAACCTTTGTTACACTTTTAAATGCAGTTAACCTGGTTTTAAAAAATTGTTTGACAGTAATGATCGGTTTAATGGAAACATATAACCATTAAGAAAGTTATTGTGTTCCTCATTTTTAAACACATGGACTCATTATTTAAGACCTTTAAAAAAGTTTGTAAGTTACACAGTCAACACACCAGCTCGGGGGAAAGTCACATAACATTTTAATGCATTTATACTGTGCAAATATTTTCAGAAGAGGCTGTGTTATTTGGTAACACACTAGACCTAACAGACCTTGTATTCCTAAACGGGAACTGGGAAGCTTTCTCTGCAAAGAATTAAGTCTGTGTGAGACTTTGATCTTTGTGTGCTGGACATTGGCTACATTCAAATGTAACTCACAGTTACAGTCAGAGACTATAGGTAAACTGATTAGTTCCAACAAAGTATCGATGGATACTGAATGGGGATTTCACGTAATTCCCAATTCTCCTGTTATAGTCTTTTGATACTCTTACAAAACAAACAAACAGGGTTTCACTATGTAACCCTGGCTGACTTCAACCTCCCTATATAAAGACAGGTTGGCCTTACAATCCTCCTGCCTCGTGCTGCGATAAAAGTCATGCACCACCACACGCAGACTACTGAAGCCCATTCTTAATTCATAATTAAAGTAATATAAAAGCAAGCAAAGGACTGGATTTGGGTTACAAATGACTGAATCAAGGGGAGGAACCTGGAGGAGGCCTGACAACCCCAGGAACACAGGTGAAGGGCGGCGCGCAAAGAGGAAAGGGAAAGTGCAGGGACAGGAGTGTGACAGATTGTCAGCAAAGGGGAAACACAGACGGCACTTGATGAAAGTGGGAGTCCATCAGAAGAAATAACTTTCCAGAAAGAGGGACACGCTAGATAGCACAAGTCACTTCAAGTGCCCTGGCCTATCTTTGATGAGGTAACAAAAGCATGGTTGGACTGTGAACTTACAGGGATCACTTTGATCCAAGCAGTGAAAAGGAAAACACAGGAATTTAAGGTGAAGGATAGGATATGATAAAAAAAATCAGGATAACCCCAAGATCTTTGGTGTGAGCGAATGGTGATGACTTCAGACCTGGTTGGAGGTGAAGTTAAAGGTGCCTGAAGGAAAGACGGGAACTGCATTGTTCCATGCTGGTCACATAGCACTTGGGAAGTGATGGGATTAAAGCCGCCAGACACCACCACACCCAGCCTAATAAGGTCCACGCTTAATGCACAAGTAATATAAAAACAATCAAGGAGCTGGATTTGGGTCACAGCTGTTGGCACTGCTGGATGTACCCTGCCTCCTCTTTGCGAGCTAAAGACATGCACAGGCAAATATCAACCTGACCTAGAAAGCAATCTTCTAAAGTTTCTTATTTGAGGTAACTCAATTAAATCAGGCATATTCTGATTTATTTCCTTTTTAAATGACTATAATACTTACTACATATAGAATTTTTATTACTGATTTTTGAGTTTCAACGGATGTGAAGTTACTAACATGCTAATACTGGTTTCACTTCCATGTATCAGCCCCCAAACCCCACACATCTGAAGCCTTGATTATGGGGGTAAAGGAACATAGACGTCATCTCCTCAGTCTTTAGGTAGCTAGGAGTACCCCTTAGGAGGGGCTTTAGGGTTTCTGTACTGTGATAAAGCACCATGAGCAAAAGCAACGTGGGGAGGAAAGGGTTTCTTTTATCTCACACTCCCAGGTAACAGTGCATCACTAAGGGAAGCCAGGACAAGAACTCAAGCAGGGGAGAAGCTGCAACAGAAGTCTTGCAGGGGCGTTGCTTACTGGCTTCTTTCTCATGGCTTACTCAACCTGCTTTCTTATAGCACCCAGGACCACCAGGTCAGGGGTGGCACCAGTGGTCTAGGCCCATCATCATTAATCAAGTATATGCACTACAGACTTGCCTACATGAAAATCTGTTATGAGCATTTTCTCAGTTGAGGTTCCCTCTTCCAAATGACTCTAGCTTGTGCCTACATGTTTGTATATATACTATGTGACTCCTTGGTGTGCCAGAGGCCTGGAGAGGGCACTAGATTCACTGAAACTGAAGATAATAGATGTTTATGAGCCTTTATGTACAGGTGCTGGGAACCAAACCAGATCCTCTGCACAAGCAACAAGTGTTCTTAACTGCTGAGCCATCTCTGCAGCCCTAGGACAATGGTTTTCATTTTGCTGTTGTTGAGACCTTTCTACATGAGCACTATGTCTGCATTATTCCCTCAAAACTCCTTCCAACCCCACAATTCATGGTCTTTTTTTAGTATTGTTACATGTATATAAACATGCATAAATACACACACACACACACATCTACAACCCAAGTCCATTGATCTTAAGAACATATTTCAGGATTAGACAGTGTATGTGAGTGCTTATCTCTACAAGAAACTAATTCTCCTTTCTCAGCAGCCATTAACCACCTGTAGTTATTTCTGAAGTCAGATCATATGGAATTCCCCTGTCCATATTGGCATGTCAACTGAGATTGTCATTATGCTATTCTTGTTCAAGCAATCACATTGTTGAGATTTCATGGATGCATTATTCCTTGAATGTTAGGGGTCATTATATAGGAAGAGACATTCAGAGATTCTGGCTTTTACTACCTTCCATGATTTTCTCTGAGCATTAGGTATAGGGATTGCATTGCTGATGTAAAAATTTGGAATGGGCAACCCACATCCCATTTCTCATTATCCCCTGCATTTTGACCAATTGTGAATCTCTGTAGTGGTCACTATCTGTTGAAAGAAGAAGGAGAAGGAGAAGGAGAAGGAGGAGGAGGAGGAGGAGGAGGAGGAGAAGAAGAAGAAGAAGAAGAAGAAGAAGAAGAAGAAGAAGAAGAAGAAGAAGAAGAAGAAGAAGAAGAAGAAGAAGAAAAGAAGTTTGTTCAATGAGGGATGAGAGCCACACTTATCTGTGGGTATAAAGGTAAGATTTTGAATGTAGTTATAAATTCTATTAGTTTAGGAAAATGCAAGTAATAGATTCTCCTCTCAGGTCTATAGTACCAGCTATAGGTGCTTGGCTAGGTTTATAGTACCAGGCATGAATTTCTTCCTACTGAGTAGATCTGAAGTCAAATTAGATAGCTGTCAGTCATTGCCAAGATAAATGTGCCATTATCACAGTGTGCAGGACATTTACTGGGCTGGTCATTGTTGGGTTTGTAGGCTTTCCAGCTGGGTTAGACTACTACAGCTTGCTCCCCTCTCTTGGCAGCTTGAATTACACCTTTGGATACTATAGGGCCAGCCCTCTGGGAGGAGCATCCAGTTCAGTTCCAGCTCAAGTCCTACATGTGCTCTGACTAGGTGTGTGGTAACTTCAGCAACAAGGTCTTACACATTCAAGTTCTGGAAGGCAACCAAGAGTAATAGCAATTGCCAATAGCCAATGTGATTTTGGAAGACTCAATTGAGAAGCTTCCCATTCCTGGAACTAGCTTTTGTTAGATAGTACATGATTCTTCAGGGATATCACTACCCCAAAACTCCACTTAAAACTCACACATACACTTTAAGTACTAAAATAATATATTGCCATATGGCCTTATCAGACATCCTAGCGCTCTCTCCTCTCCGGTCCTCCTGTATCACCCTCCCTCCCCTTCTCCAGTTAAGTCCTACCCACCCCCATTTTCCCACTACCCCGACCAATAGCAATTGTTTCCTACTGTTCCACTCCCTGGAGCTCCATCTCTCACTTTTCCCCCATGACCCCTTGTTGAAAGGAGGCCACTTGTTGGCTCCCAGCTGCTCAGTCCCGAAATAATCACACAAAATCTGTATTCATTAAGACACTGCTTGGCCCATTAGCTCTAGCTTCTCATTGGCTAACATCTTAATTCAACCCATCTCCATTAATCTGTGTATCACCAAGAGGTTGTGACCTACTGGCTAATGTTCCAGCTTCTCCTTGATTCCACCTCCTTTCTCCCGGCATTCAGTTCTGTCTTCCCTTCCTACCTAAGTTCTGCCCTGCTATAGGTCCAAAGCAGTTTCTTTATTCATTAAAGGTAATCACAGCATACAGAGGGAAATACCACATCAGTCCCTCCCTATTTTCCTGACTTCTTCAGAAACTATGGGCTAGCTACTCAAACCTAAAGAAACAGAGCTAGAGACCACAGATAAGAAGGGTGATGACAGCATTTATGTATCTGGATCTGGGTTACTTCACTCAGCATAGTTTCCAGCTCCATCTACCTGCAAGTTTCATGCTTTTATTTTTCTTACCAGCTGAATAGAGTTCTAGTGTGTATATATACCACATTTTCATTGTCCACTCATCAGCTGAAGGACATTTATTTTGATTCTGTTTCCTAGCTACTGTGGCTAGACAAGGAACCAACATGGCTGAACAGGTATCTTGAGAGTAGGACACTGAGTCCTTTGAGTATATAGCAAAGAATGGTATAGCTGGGTCATATGGTAGATTGAGTTTCTACTTTTTAAACATTCTCCACACTAATTTCCAAGGTGACTAGACCATTTTGTAAGCCCAACGGTGAATGAAGGATCCCTTTTCCCCACAATCTTGTCAATATTTGTTGTCACATGTTTTCATGATTTTAGCTATCCTGACTGGGAAGAGAAAAATCTGAGTGCAGTTTTAATTTGCATTTCTCTTACTGCTAAAGATTTTTGAATACTTGGGTATTAGCCACTCTTATTTATTCTTTTAAAAAACTTTGTTCAGACTCATGGCCCATGTTGTTAACAGAGTCATTTTGTGACTCTTTGGGTTTTTCGTTCCTTGTATATTCTGGATATTAATCCTTTTATCAGATGTATAGCTAGGAAAAATTCTCTCTCACTCTCCTCTCAATTATTTCCTTTGCAGGAAAAGCATGTTAGTTTTATGAGGTTCCATTTGTCAATTGTTGCCCTTCATTTCTGAGCAAATGGAGTTCTGTTTAGAAACTTCTTGTATCTTGTTCTGATTTTTATTATTTCTTACCACCTACTGGATTTCAGTTTGTTCTTGTTTCTGTAAATTATTGAGTTGCATCTTTAAGTTGTTAATTTATGTAATTTCTGATTTTTTTAAGATAGATACTTAGAGCTATACATTTTTTCTTGAGACTATTGTTAATGTGTCCTATAGGTTTTGTTGCATTGTCTTGTCATTTTATCATTCCAAAATTTTGTATGTATGTCTTGATTTTTGACCCATTCATCATTCAGTACTGTATTAATATCTATTAGTTCACATGGTTTCTATAAATTATTTTGTGACTATAAGCTTTACTGAACAACAGTTAGGTAGCATACTTGGAGTTACTTGTGTCAATTCTTTTGTGTTTGTAGGGATTTGTTTTATGCCTCAGTATGTGGTCTGTTTTGGAGAAACTTCCATGGGTGGCTAAGTAGAATGTATATTCTTTGGTGTTTGAGTAGAATATTCTATAGATATCTCTGTTTATTTTTGTCCAAATGACATATCTCCTGGAAAGAGGAGATATTGAAATCACCAGCTATTATTGAATTGTGCTTAGATTATATCTTGAAGTCTAGTAGTATGCTTTTTATGAAATGGGTATGCTAGAGTTTAGTAATTTATGTTTGGGATTGTAATGTCTTCTGGGTTAATTTTTCCCTTGATTAGAATGAAGTATCCTCCCTTATCTCTTTGGATAAATTTTAGTTTCAACCCTGGTTTTTCTGATATTAGAGTGAAAACTCCTGCTTGCTTTCTGTTCCCATTTGCCTGGAATATTTTGTTCCTGTCATTTCACTCTAAGATGGTTCCCATCCTCAAAGCAAACCAATACCAAAGTCTGAGTTCTAAGTCCATCCCTAGGCTTAATATGCCAAGTAGGCTAGAGGTGAGGCCTAAGACTGCAGTTTTAACAAGCCCCTTGGTGAATAATTCTATAGTCATGAAACAATGAAATAATTATGGCAGTGACCATGGTGGTATCCAAGAGACAGAGAAAGGCCACAACTAAGGAGTCACTTGAGGAAGGTACTCCTCAAGGACTAGAGCACTAATATGAAGGAAGCTTCTGAAGCTAACACCACCATTTCTGTTATTTTATAAATTTCTGCATATTTCAGATGATTAAAATTTTATTTTTATTCCTGATCCTACCAATGTCAGTTTCTTAGGCTACTGGCATCATCATCATAAAGACTGAAGTCTCATGAGGTTTAAACAAATATCCATGAGACATTTTTCTTCTTGACTCATTCCTCTTTGCATTTCCAATGAAACCCTAGAAATTTTTAGACAATAGAAAATTTGAAAAAAATTGAATAACATCCATACCTACTAGTTCATGTTTGTCATCCCAGCCACTGGGAAGCTAAGAAGATTGGACATTCAAGACATGAGAGTTTATCTCAAAATTTTAAAAGTAGAGGTAAGGCTAGGGACGTAACTCAATTGAAGTTGCCAAGCATGTGTAGATCCCTTAACCCAATATCCAGTTCTTTTGGGTAGAGAAATAGCAAAGTGAATCGAGTAAGAAGGTTACAGAAAGCTCCTGAGAAAATATCATTCTCTAGAACAGCGCCTAGGCCTGAGCACCGTTGACTGTGGGGACTACACCATTCTTTGTAGGATGCCTACCACTGTCCATGGTGTTGACTCACAGACGCCTGTGGCATCTCCACCTCAACATCTGGCAACCAAATCATGTCCTCACATATTGTCTAATGTCCCCAAAGGGCAAGAAAGCACCCAGTAAAGCTGTTCCTTATTCACAGTTTCAAAATAAGAAAGCTTAAATACCACAGACTTTCTCAAGATCAAAGTTGTCTTCATCTACTGACAAATTATTCAAGTGCCCTGACACACCCTTGCTGTTGATGCTACAAAGTCACTGGGTCCTTGGAAGAAACTTAAGCACTGACAGGTTTGAAAGAGGGAAGTGTCAATCAAAAAACTCTGAAGAGAGGGAACAGAGCCTTGAGGCATGAGAACAGCAAGACTTCTTTTCCCACAGGAAGTAGTTCCTGAGCCTTCTCAGGAGAAGCTGGAAACCACCTGGGGAGAATGAAGAGGATGTCAGTGTTTTCTATCTGGGACTGATGACTAAGTAAGAACAAGGACACGTCTGCCTCTCTTACTTTCATCTCTGAGACAGAGCCCATTAGTATCCCAAACCAACTGCTAACACTTTCTGTATTTGCATTCAAATGGGAAATAGACTCCTAGCATAGGTGGCTTACTACTCAAGACCTGACACTCTGAGCTGTGTGTTCCCATGCTGCTGTGCACAGATTCTTAAGGAAAATGGAAACTGTTTTGTTGTTTACTTAATACCCCTTCCAGGGAAGCAACTGCTTAGCCATCACAGGATGGCTGTCCCTCCAGAGATATAAGGTCAGTACCATTGCAAGTAAGAGATACAGTTTCCAGAATGCCAAGTTCAGCATGAGAGGCAGTCTGAGCTCCCCAAATGAACTTCTGTGCACATGCAAGCCATAGCAGACATAAAATGCTTTAAGAAGTTTAAGGCATGCTGACTTGGGTTAATAAAGGAAACAAAGTTTTATACCTTCCAGATTATTCTCAATTGGCATCAATTGGCATGTTACTGGGAAAAAGGCAGTCCAAGTATTACGGTGGCTTGGGGAACCATATTATATTTCTACATCTTTCCAGGAGATAAATGAAATGTCACTACCATTGGGAATTTAGCTAGAGCAAACTCATATTCCCAACACACAGAGGCAAAATGCCCCTAAAGGTTTACTTCCTGCTAATGCTCTCACTAACTGCACATAAAGAGAGAGAGCCACTCTACCAAGTGAACTACTTACACACATTCTTTTTCCAGAATTCACTTGGCTTCCATTCAATCTTGTTTTACATTTATATCTAAAAATCAATACAAATTTAATCTTCTAAAATGTTATTTCTTAGTCTACAAGAAATGCAATGAAAGTTTATTTTAATCACTGATAGATGGAAGATTATTTTTTTAACCTCATAGGAGACTTCAATACTTTTTATTTGGAAAGTACTTATGGGAAGAGCTGAAAGGAGTCGGGAGGAGGAAACAGAAGTTGCTTAGCAAGTTCAAGGGCCTTAGGTGACTGGAATTTTCTGGGAGTGGCCTAGTGGGATTAGTTGGGCAGTGGGACAGTTAACCTCCTTGCTGCTTCAACAAGTATCTCCATGAATTTCCTCTAATATGGATGTAAAAAGAGACTGTGACTTGGGGTCTCTGGAGGATTGCCTCACAGAGCACCCAGAGATACCAAAATCTGTGCATGCAGAAAACCTACCTAGAATGGTATGCCACTTACATGTAGTGTATGCAGACTTTTTGATGTTTTAAATAATTTCTAGGGTGGTGGTGGCACACGCCTTTAATCCCAGCACTCAGGAGGCAGAGGCAGGCGGATCTTTGTTAGTTCGAGACCAGCCTGGTCTACAAGAGCTAGTTCCAGCGCAGGCTCCAAAGCCACAGAGAAACTCTGTCTCCGAAAACCAAAAAAAAAAAAAAAAAAAGGAGGGTGCTGGAGAGATGGCTCAGTGGTTAAGAGCACTGACTGCTCTTCCAGAGGACCTGAGTTCAATTCCCAGCACCTACATGGCAGTTCACAACTGTCTAAAGATCCATTTGCAGGGGATCTGACACCTTTACATCGATGCATGTAAAATAAAGTTTAATAAACCACAAAAATATTTTTAAAAAATAATTTCTAGATTGTTTGTAACAGCCACAACACAAATGCAAATATATATATATATATATATATATATATATATATATATATGGCCTTTTTATTTGTCTGCATGTATGTCTAAGTATCACATGGGTGCAGTGTCCATAAAGGCCTGAAGGAGCACTCCATCCCCTGGAAATGAAGTTACAAATGGTTGTGAGCTGTCATGTAGGTAACTGGGAACTGGACCCAAGTCCTCTCCAAAAGCAGAAGGTGCTCTTAACTGCCAAGACATCTCTCCAGCCAGAAATGGTTTCTATACTATATTATTTAGGGAATAATGACCAAAAAAGGAAACTGTACAGGTTTAGTTGAGATGCGATTACCTTTTAATATTTGGGCCTGTGACTGGTGGAATCCACACAGGTCCTGTCAACACAGATGTTGCTGCAATCACAACACTCCTAGTAAGCAAAGTTATGTTCTAATGGGAGACAAGTTTGATTGGACATCATTGCAACCCATCTAACTCCAGTAACCTCAGAAAGTCTTGTTGTTAACTGGTATTCAAGAAATAGCTATAGTGATATCAGCAGGATCTGGGCCTACCAAGATAAGCAAACACAGACAAGGACCTGGCTTCACAGACCCCACACTAGATAGGAAGTGATGTAGGGAGCAAAGAAATACAGCTATCCATGGGAAATGTGACCCTGGTAGACACTCAGACACCAAACTCATATGCAACCAAGGATGAATTCCCTGAAGAATAATAGCTGACTAGAAAAGAAGGGGAAGCATCACATCATATGAGAAGGAAGGACCACCTCAAAGGCATCATGGTAGAGATCAACAGAAGACCAGGAGGTTTGGGGCAGAAAGAAGGGCGCCCTGTCTTGCAGGATTGTTTCTGAAGGGCCAATGGGGAGACTGAAGCTGCTCTAGGTTTTAGGATGGCCTGGTTAGAGGGCTGAATTCTCACCAACACTGTTTACTATAGTCAATGAATGGAGTCTCTACCGGAAGGAAGTCGCTAGTCATCTGGACATGATGGTGGATTCAATGGGAGCCAGGAAAGCAGTCATGAAAGGATTTGGCAGTAAAAATTTCTAAAATCCAAGTAATTGAGTGGACACAAAGAGACAAAGAAGTTTGCTTTCTCACTGAAGAACTGAATCACTTGTGTTTTCCTTCAGGTGCAAGAAATTCAGAATGGGGAACCACCAGGGAGAAGCTGTGGAAGACTTGAGTAAGAATTTCACCTGGCCGTCTCCAGTCTCAGTGGCAGAACGTTTTCCCACCTGAGTAAATCATCTGTCCGTGGATTCTTTCCATGTCTCTTTGATACACCGTTCTGTCAACTCGGAAACCTTTACTTTAAATTGAGTTCCTGAAGTAGCAGACGGGAATTTAGGGGCCCTGCTGAAAGTAAGAGCTCACCTACCAAATCACTGCTCCGACATGCAGCAGCTGACATGCAACAGCCAACACTGGCAAATGGACTTTCCTGAAAGGCTAAAGCCATAGTGTAGCAGAGCCCTGGCAGGTTTATCAACACAAAACAACATTGTTCTCTTGCTGGCTAGATCCAGGCACAGCAGGAACCCCCTGAGTTAGCAGCTCCTGCAGCTGTAAATTACAGTTACTTTTTGTTCGTACTTGCCTTAGTGGTTTTGACTTTATTGCCACTGCTACAGGACCAACCAGAGGAGTCTGGAAGTACTCGGCAGTCCTCTCCCTCCAAGCAAGGATCCATGTGGCACCACCACTTCTCAATCACAATGGAAGCTGGAAAACAAAGGTTGCATTGTATTTGTGGCATGCTTTCTTCCTCCACCTGTGGGTGGCAAAGCGGAACACAAAACGCGGCTCAGGGACCATTGCATAAGTATGTTTAAAGATTGCAGTTGGACCTCCACGTACTCTGGAAAGTGCAGTTTTGGAGTTGGCTACCAAATGTAATAGAATTGGTAAGAGCCAATGCTTTGTGGGCACCTGTCCTGATTTGAATCTCAATTTGTTCCTTTCTCCATTGTTTTATGGCCTTAGACTTGTCATATAATTTCTCTTAGCCTCAGTTTCTGCAAAGAGGCAGACATAAAAAGAATTGCCCAAAGATGCAAAAGGATATAGTGACTTCAGGAGAAACTTTGAGCCAGTCCTTTGTTCCAGGAAAGGATAGATACTGTAACGGACAGTCTCTTTGGTTGTAGGCTCCAGTAGCAGGCAGATGTTGTTCAATGTTATTCACGGCCAAGAACACTAAAACTTAAACCCTTCATGCTGCATGGTGATCATCCCTGTAGGCCACTGCAGCAACTAGCTGAATGGTGAGGCACACTTTGTCATGTAGTGAAAGTCAGCTACAGTGACAGGACCCAGCCTTGCCCCACAATCCATGTGTGATTATTCCGGGATGTCCCTTTCACCTGTGAACTCACTGTTCCCCATCTCCCACCATTGGCACACACACAGAAGTCTGCCGATAAAACTGTGTTTTATGTTCATAAAACAGAAAATGGTGTAGGAGGGCCCTTCTATATTTCTGTTGTTTTCATTGGTTGAATAATGAGATTGCCTTGGCTTTTTGATAGGGCAGCCCTTAGGTGGGCAGAGTAGACAGAACAGAAGGCAGAGAGAGAGAAGGCACTGGGGCAGACGCCATGTTTCTCCAGCCCAAGATGGACTTTGATTAGAATCTTCCCAGTAAGCCACAACAGATTACTAAATATGGGTTAAAGCAAGATGTGAGAGTTAGCCAAGAAAAGGCTAGAGATAATGGGCCAGGCAGTAATTTAATTAATACAATTTTCATGTGGTTATTTCGGGTATAAGCTAGCCAGTGGCTGGGAGCTGGGTAGGCGGTGGGACACAGCCCACTCCTCAAGGGCCTGTGCTCCTCTCGGGTGCTGGGAACATAGCCCGCACCTGCTACTACAAGAAAATAAATTACAAAGGAATTGAACACCAACAGAAATAGGGGAATCTTTGTTCTATAGGATAGGTCACAGGGTGGCTGAATTGCAGGGGTTAATTCAGCAAATTAGCCAGTATAGAACTGAGCTGGGGTTGAGGCAGTGGTAAGTCAAAAAAGACTGACCTGCTTTCTTGTTGAAACACCAATATTTACATAAAAAACATCTCCAAGTAGATGTTGCGATTCTCCCCCTTGGTATGAAAATTATTTTCTACAGTTTATGAGCCGCAGAGATGTGGGGCCAATAGATTACTTTTGTGTTTTTAAATAAGGACTTAAATAAATGGCAACAGGGTAAACATGACAGTTTGCTATGTGTGAACTGTGTGTGATGACTACCAGAATCAAATAAATTAACTCATCCATAATTACTCATCATTGATCGTTAATCCCCAAATCCTGTGCACCTTATAACTGAAGATCTGCACCCTTTGATCAACATCATTTCATCTCCCATCCTACCAAACCCTCCAGCTCTGGAAACGACAATTCTTCTCTGTACTAACAGGAATTCTATTTTCTGAAAAATTATATATATACATGAAAGCATGGGAACTTTAACCCTTTGGTTCCTAGCTTATTCTTTCAGCATAAAGCCCTCCTGGTTCATGTATATTTTCACAAATATCAGGATCTCTTTGTGTGAACAAATACTGGTCTGCTGTGAACATAGCCCACATTTTCCTTCTCTCTCCAGCAATGAAGTTACTGGGTTGTTCTCACCCAGCTATGTCAGTGAAAACAGTGGTACAGATGCCTTATAGGTAGTGAGTTCAAGGATGGGAATGTGGCTTAAAGCATCTGCTTACCTGTGTAACACTCTGGGTTGGAGCTCAGGACCACACGAAAAAGAAGGGCCAATTTTATGTCCTGTGTATCATGTATAAAAGGAGGGTTACTGCATATGCAATCTTATTTTCTGAGGAACTTCTATATTGCTTTCCATGGTTGTCTGTACCAATTCACTTTCCTATCAACAATACATGAGCGTTCCCTTTTCTCTGTGTCCTCACATCCCCCTGTGGTTTAGATAGCAGCCATTCTAATGAAAGCGAACTAATACAGTGATGTAGAACACTGCTTTGGATGCCTGTTTGATAGCTCTGTCTTCTCTGAGGAAATAGCCATCAGGTCCTTCGCTCATTGGTTTTGGTTTGGGGATTTCAAGTTCTTCAAGCCCTTTATGGGTTGGTTGTGAACCCCTTACAGAAAGGACTGGTGAGGGCTCCTCCGTTAAAAGCACGTACTGTTCTTTCAGAGGCCTGCTGTTCAGTTCCCACCACCCACATAGGGCAGCTCCCAACTACACGTAACTTCCAGTTCCAGGAGGTTGATGACTGCTTCTAGCCTCCAGGGGCACCTGTGCTAACGTGCACACATGGGGCCGGGGTGGTGGAGATCTTAGACAACTAGTTCTCATGTTCTCTGAGCTGCCCTTTCCTTCCGTTCTTTGTTCCCTGTAAGGGATTTTGGGTTGACGGGTGTTCACTTGTTTGGATTGCTTTTGTTGCCTGTGTTTTTAGTATCCATACCTAAAAGTCCATTGCTAGTGTCAAGGGTTTTCCTGCATTCACTTCTCAGCTTCCTAGTTTCTGGTGTCATGGTAGTCTGTGGAGCATTGTGAGTTGTTCTTGTGTATGGAATAAAGCAATCTAGCAATCTTTCACTTGCAGCCAGCCACTTTCCAGTACCACTACTGAAGAGCTGACATAATCTACAGTGGATATATCCGGCACCTTCACCATTGTTCCGTCTGTCTGCTTTTACGGCACACCTATACAGTCATGTGATTACTGTAGCTCTGAGTGATGTGTGATGTCTCTAGTCTGGCCTGCTTTCTACAAACTCTATTTGTACTCTGTGACTTTACATAACTTTTAGGGCTTTTTTCCATTTCTGTGAAAATGCCACTTAATTTTTCATAGGGATCTGCAGGTCATTTTGAACATTTGGCAACAATAGTCACTTTTATATTGTATGATTTTTTTTTTCTGCAGCATCTGAGAGATTTCAGTATATGGATCTTATTGCCTTCTTAATCTTATTAAATTCTTTTTTCTAAGCATTTTGTTTTTATCACATGATCATAAATGGGATCTTTTCAAAATTCTTTATTACTCTATGAAAATGCAAGTCATTTTTTTACAATTCATTTTTTAAAAATTTTTCTACCTGCCAACTTTACTGAATTCAATATCAACTGTTTTTTAGACTCTTACAAAGAAGTGAAGCAGAAACAACATTACAAACACATTTTGTAAAGCCAGCATTAGCCTCTTACCAATGTCAGGTCAGACATCTACAAGAAAAGAAAATTAAAGGCCAACATATTTCATAGAAAATGAATGCAAAAAACCCTCAAGAACACTAAGAAGCCAAATTTAACAGGATGTTGAAGAAATTATACAACATGACTAGGTGGGAGTTGCCTCTCAAGTGCAAAGAGGATTAAATATTAATCAATGTGATCCACTACATTCTGAGAATAAATGATAAAAATCATATGATCACTTTGAAAAATGTATAAAAGCATTTTGAAAATTCCATACCCTTTAATGATAATAACCATTGACAAATTGCGTAAAGAAGGAATGTATCTCAACAGAAAGAGGGCTAGAAATGCCAAACTGCAGCTGGTGGCCAGCCAGAGTGCAAGGCTGCATGCCTCTTAAAGGACCAGGAGAAGGATGGCCCATTCTTGCCACTTCTTAGCACAGCAAAGGAGAGCAGTTAGGTATAAAAAAGAAGAAAGGGCATGCAAGATAGACAAGTCAACTGTCCTAGATTACATGACATTTTATAGAGAAAACAGGGCAGACTCCGTGTTATAAGAAGGACCATCAATGGCAAGTAAATAAAGATATGAAGTTTAGGCTCCACATATGCTAAGGGTAACTTTCCTCTTTGTGTTTCAGGTTCCTTGCTGATTGCTTATCCTGTATTATCTTGTTTAAATTTCCCTCCAAAGCTGAGGTTGGTTTTTTTTTTCCTCCTAGCTTGAAAACTCTAGTGTCCAGAAGCAGAAAGGACCTGGGGCAACAGTCTAACATCAGAACATCAGAACCCACATGCTGACCTTCAAACAAATACCTCTTCCTTTATGCAAGAGATGTCCACCAGAAACAAAACCTTATTTTTTTAAAAAGTAGCAATATATAGAACATCAGCATATTAAATTCTGCCCTGTTGGGGTATGGCAATACAATGTTATGAGAACAAGGAATTATTTCACAGCTTTCTAAAAGAGTCAGATTTTTCTCCTTTCCTTATGTAGTCACTGTTTCTGGGCGACCAGCTGATGGCCCCAATCAACAACAATTATACCTAGATGTAGATTTGACACCTAGATTAACCATTCCATGCTTAAATCAGTATGTGCCAAGACAGAAAGTGGTATGTTGCCATACAGGTTGTTTATCGTAGGCGGAGACCGCTTGTTTGTTTCCTGGCTGTCCAGACCCAAAATAACACACAGAAACTATATTAATGGCAATACTGTTGGGCCAACAGCTTAAGTGTATTTTTAGCTAGCTTTTACATCTTAAATTAACCCATTTTTATTAATCTGTATATTGCCATGTGGTTGTGGCCTACCAACAAGGTTTCATGCAGTGTCCGACGTCTGTCTCCAGAGGCAGTATAAGGTTTGTTCCTGACTCTACCTTTTTTTCTCTTCTGTCTCTTTGGAGACCAGAGCAGTAAGTGATCTCCAGCCCAGCCTGTCCCACTGAACCATTACGGGCATCCCTCAACCCGCAAAACGTTTTGCCCAATTAGGAGGCTCCCTCCCGCCCGCCCACCCCACCCCCCCGGCTTTTCTGTGTTCCACACTCCAGCTTGTCCTTAAGCATTACTCCCCTGTGGCGGGGTCCTGGGTTCCCTGCACAAATCGGCCTGCTTCAGGGCTGTGGCCTTGGACGAGAGGTTGAGTATAAAGCCGCAGGGCTTGAGCAGAGAAGCCCGACCTTTTGATGGCAGCTGGTCCTTGGTGAGTCCCCCTGTTTCAGATCCAACCATCTGACTGGAGTGGTAAGTGCTTCCCAGCCCAGAGGTCCTACTAAATCACTAAGGGCATCCCCCACCCGCGAAACATTCTGCCCAATTAGGAGGCTCACTCCCGCCCGCCCAACCCCGCCCCCCGGATTTTCTGCTTTCAACACCCCAGCTTGTCCCTAAGCATCACTCCCCTTTGGCGGGGTCCTGGGTTCCCCGCATGAATTGGCCTGCTTCAGGGCTGTGACCTTGGATGCAGAGCTGGAGCAGAGAAGCCTGCCCTTTTGATGGTGGCTGGTCCTTGGTGAGTCCCCCTGTTTCAGATCCATCCAACTGGAGTGGTAAGTGCTTCCCAGCCCAGAGGTTCCACTAAATCACTAAGGGCATCCCCCAATCCCTGAAATGTTCTGCTCAATTAGGAGGCTGCCCCCCCCCCGCTTTTCTGCTTTCCACACCCCAGCTTGTCCCTAAGCATCACTCCCCATTGGTGGGGTCCTGGGTTCCCCAAGCAAACTCGACCTGCTTCAGGGCTGAGGCCCTGGACGAGAGAGGGTCGAGTATAAAGCTGCAGGGCCTAATTTGGTCCATGGAGCGGAGAAGCCCACCCTGTTCACAGCGGCAGATCATGAGTGAGTGCCCCTGATCCAGATCCACTCAGGCCAAGCAAGTGACCACTATCGACTACTAGTTGATCTACCTGGAGAGGAAGAGATGGGCAGGCACCAATACAAGAGTTCCTCTAACAACCTGAAAAGCAACATAACAACACCAGAAACCAGCAATTAAGCAACAGGAAGATCTGAGCAACCTAATCCAGAAGAAGTAGAAGAAATCAATTTTAAACATAACTTTATGAAAGTGATAGAGACCATTAAAGAAGAGGTGAAAAACTCCTTTAAAGACCTATGAACACCTAATATTTGACAAAGAAGCTAAAAGTATACAATGGAAGAATGAAGGCATCTTTAACAAATGGTGCTGGCATAATTGGATGTCAACCTATTAGAGAATGAAAATTGACCCTTATCTATCACCATGCACAAAACTTAAGTCTAAATGGATTAAAGACCTCAATATAAACCTGACCACACTGAACCTCATAGAAAAAAAGGTGGGAAATAGCCTGCAATACAGGGGCACAGGAGACCACTCCTATGTAAAACCCCAGTGGCACAGACAAGAAGAGCAACAATGAATAAATGGGACCTCCTGAAACTGAGAAGTTTCTGTAAAGCTAAGGACACAGTCAGTAAGACAAAAAGGCATCCTACTGAATGGGAGAAGATTTTCACTAACCCCACATCAGACAAAGGCCAGAACTCCAGGATATACAAAGAACTCAAGAAACTAGACATAAAAGCTCTAAATTACCCAATTAAAAAATGGGGTAATGATCTGAACAGAGAATTCGCAACAAAAGAAGTTCGATTGGCCAAAAGATACTTAAGGTCATGTTCAACTTCCTTAGCGATCAGGGAAATGCAAATCAAAACGACTTTAAGATACCATCTAACACCTGTCAGAATGGCTAAAATCAAAAACACCAATGATAACCTATGCTGGAGAGGATGTGGAGTAAGGGGAACACTCCTCCTTTCCTGGTGGGAATGCAAACTTGTGCAACCACTTTGGAAATCAGTGTGGTGGTTTCTCAGGAAATTGGGAATCAACCTACCTCAGGATCCAGCAATACCACTCTTGGGAATATACCCAAGAGATGCACAACCATACTACAAAAGCATTTGTGCAACTATGTTCATAGCAGCATTATTTGCAATAGCCAAAACCTGGAAACAACCTAGGTGCCCCTCAATGGAAGAATGGATCCAGAAAGTGTGGAATATATACTCATTAGAATACTACATCTTGAATTTTGCATGCAAATGGATGGAAATAGAAAACACTATCCTTAGTGAAATATCCCAATCCCAAAAATATGAGTAAGGTATGTACTCATTCATTAGTGGATCCTAGCCATAAACAAAGGACATTAAGCTTATAGCTCACAAGCCTAGAGAAGCCAAATAGCATGGTGAACCGAAAGAAAAACATATAGAGATTCTCCTGGAAATCGGAAGCAAACAAGATCACCAGGCAAATGTTGGAAGCACAGGTGTGGGGATGGGGGTGGAGGTAGGAGTTGGGGTGGGGGTAGGCAAAGGGAGGGGGTAGAAGGGAGAAAGGAAGAACAGGGGAGAGCTTGGGGGTGGAGGAGGATAGAGATGGAGGAAGGGTGGATATTGGAGAAAGGAATAAGATATCTACATTAAGGGAGTCATTTTAGGTTTGGCAAGAGACTTGTCTCTACAGGGGATCCCAGGTGTCCACAGGGATGTCCTCAGCTAGGTATTTGGACAGCAGAGGAGAGGTCCCTGAACTAGCCTTGTCCCATAGTCACATTGATGAATATCTTGATCATTGCCAGAGAAATTTAACCTGATGGATGGGGATAGAGTCAGAGACCCACATTCACATCAGAGCAAAGGACTGAGCTCCCAAGGTGCAGTTGAAGAGCAGAAGGCGGGAGAAGATGAGCAAGGAAGTCAGGCTTGCGAGGGACTGGTCCAACAACTGAGACAGTGTACCTGATCTATTGTGAGCTCATCAAATCCAGCTGGACCAGGACTGAATGAGCATATGACCAAACCGGAATTTCTGAATATGGCTGCCACCGGGAAATGACTGAGAAACCAATGATAATGGCACAGGGACCTATCTCTTCTGCATGCAGTGCCTTCTTGGGAACCTAGTCTATATGGTTGCACACCTTATTAGGCCAGGATGGAGGGGGAAGGGCCTTGGGCTTCCCACAGGGCAGGGTACCCTGCCTCCACTTAAGGAAGCAGGGGGAAGGAGGAGGGATACTGGGGGAGCGGGAGGGCCGGGGACAAGGGGAGTAAATGTAAATTTCTCTTTTAACAATAAAAAAAATGTTTTCTTTAGTTCCAAATATCATAATCATCTCATCCTGCAGATGTAGGGAATTTCTGTCATTTCAAAGCACCTTTACCCTCTTTTCCTCTTTTGATTTTCCTGGGCACTGACAGGAAGCAGCAAAAGGTAGATGGAGCCAGAAATAAAACCAATTTTTTTCTAAGTTGGTAAATTAATGGTGAAAGTACCGAATTTGAGGTTGTGTTGCAAAGTCTGTACCTAGCAGTCTTTCAGAATGTACAGTAATATATTTATAATTTTAATTGTAGCCATTGGGGGAGGTGATGATTTGATACTTGCATATAATATTCAAACAAAGGGGGTGACATTTGCATCTCCTTATATATTTAAAGGTTTTCTGTTGGGGTCTGGTGCCAAGCCCCAACATAAACTATCTCTCTGGATTGGCATGGAGGCATGGGAATAAAGACATAACTCACATGGCTTTATCGGGAGGGAGATTTCAGTGATCCCTCATGACATCCTGAGTTCACATCCTGAAAAATTCCTCTCGTTTATTCTCCAAACAGCCTTTATACCAAAATATAAACTGAGGGAAAATACATTAGCATTCTGTTTCCTAGGTAACCAGGTGAATGTCTCTAGTCGCACCCACATTTACCTGTGCCTGCTCCGTCATGTCTTCCTGGTCTGTATGCCTGCTCTGTCAAGTAGGCTTGATTTAGCATCTCTATTCAGGCATCCTCCAAATTACAGAAAAGGAGCAAAACAACATTCTGATCCTTTGTCAGGGTAGCAACAGCCTGTCTGGAAGGCTATGTGACTACTTCAGGTACGAACTATGGCTTGAGAGCCTGTGCCATATCATGTAGAAATATGGGTCTACAGTTTTCACGGGTCTATATCAGAGCCTCTGTATGTGTATTTTAGCTATTCGTGTAGCATTTTTATGGGACTCGTGACTGTTAGAAAAAGTGGGTGTCTGACTCTTGACTCTTATGCCTGCTCTTAGAACTCTTGCCTTCCTCTTGGATTGTCATTCCAACCTCGATATAATAGTTTTTTCTTTATCTTATTTTATTTTATCATGTTTGGTTGTTGTCTCTAAGAAACCTGTTCTTTTCTAATGAAAGACAGGAAAGTAGTGGGTCCAGAGAAGAAGGGAGAAACTAGAAGGAGTAGAAGAAGAGGAAACTATAAGCAGGATATATCATATGCAAAAAGAATCTTCTCAATAAAAAGGAAAAAGTGGGAAAAGATAAATGTTTCAACATAGACAGTAGATCAGTGAATGTGTGCTACAGTGACCAAATCAAGGTCCTTCATATTCTATGCCTTTTTCATTACTTGAGCCTTTTTCATTACTCTTCTGCTGTTGTAAAATAGTGTTGTAGATTTGTAAGAACTCAGTTGGCATGACAAAGCATCAGGTAAAAGTGCTTTCTACATGAGACAGGCAACTTGAATTCAATCCCTGGATTATGGAAGGAAAAAGAATAGATTCTTAAAGATTGTCCTCTGACATCCATGTGCTGGCCTGAATTCATACATAATAATAAAATAAAATTTAGATTAATGAGTAATAAGTAGAGTCTTACTATACTCATAGTGTCAACCAGTTGTTTTCATTATTTCCTCAACACTTTGGTCTGGTCCCAAATGGACATCAAGATAAATAGCATATGGTTGCCATCCCTTGATTTAAATCACCATCTACAAGGCTGAAAAAATTATATAAATGTTAATGAAACATAGTTATGTTTACACAGAGTTAGAACTGAATGATGTGGGATTCCCCTCTGTATGCTGTGAATACCATTGGTTAATAAAGGACTGTTTTGGACCTATAGCAGAGCAGAACTTAGCTAGGCAGGGAAAACTAAACTGAATGCTGGGAGAACAAAGGCAGACTGAAAGAGAAGCCATGTAGCCCCACTGGAGATAGATGCCATAACTTTACCCAGGAAACCACAAGCTTGTGGCAATATACAGATTACTAGAAATCGCTTAAATTAAAATATAAGAGTTAGCCAATAAGAAGCTAGAGTTAATGGGCTAAGCAGTGATTTAAGTAATAAAGTTTTGTGTGGTTATTTCGGGAGTCTAGGTGGCTGGGAAACAAACTAGCAATTCCTTACAACAAATTGGCATGCCAACATGGCCAACTAAAATCCACTTAAAACCTGAGAAATCTTAAAAAGGAATTCTAGATACAAAAGAACAGAGTTAAGTATGGTTTGGTAGTGGCATTTTCTTGGGTGGGCTCTGTTTTCTAGAAGCAAGCAGAGGCATGTCTCCTTTAAGAGAGGTTTTCCTGATTTAGCGGTAGCAGAGAAAAAAAGCTATGCTGCTTTGAAACTGCAGCTTCCTGGGCCATGCTGTCAGTATGAGCTCTGATGAGGTCCAGCTGAGGAGCATTTAGATGAGTTTTGTGAGCAGAGTGCTACAATTTGTTTAATGGCAACATAGACCTGCTATGTGCCTGAAAATGGGGCTGTGAGCATGGTTTGTACCAAACAGACATCCGCCCCACAATGCTAGACTGGGTGGAGCCAAAAGGCAAAGTAGCCTTAGAAGCACTTAGGATTTCAAGAAATGCTTTTGGACAGAAAAGAATTACAGATGCACAATAGGACAGATTCAGATGTAAAAGAACTCTAAATGAGACACAATGTGTTTAAAACATGTACATAGGCTTGGGAGAAAAAGAAAAAGAGTATAGAGAATTATAAAAACAAGTAAATGGTTTATAAAAAACAAAATCTTTAAAGAGACAGAATACAGATAGTCATAGATTAAAGGAGTAACGATAATAAAATAAATATTAAAAAGTAATAGAGTAAAAAAAGCCACATAAAGGTGGAATATACAAAAAGAGTCTGGATTGTGTATATTAATGTGTTTTCTTTGAATTTTTTGACTGTGAAGGAACTAAGAAACCAACATATATACTTTAAAGCTATCTTGACTTCAGAATTTGAGTCTAAGGGTATGTTGCTTTGGAAAAGAGGTTCTTTTGTTTTTACAGAGGATGAGAACCAGTGATTGATTCCAGACTAATATGGTTTGATGGACCAAGACCAAGTCTGGGCAGCCGGGAAACAAACTAGCAACTCCTTACAACAACTGAAGTGAAAGGACTTTTTATCTTTAAAATGTTTTCTTGAACAATAGCCTTGCTCAAAAGTGGGATCAGAGCTTCATGGAACACCTGGAAGAAGCTACATCATGTGGCTCCTGATTTGACCAAGGGGCAATGGATCAGTGGCCCACCTGGAAGCCAGCAGACTGAGGTGACCTTGGTGAGACTGCTGGGGGAACACTAAGCATCTGGCTGAAGAGTGTGTCTGGGGCAAACATTCATGTGCTCTTGAGGGCTGTCTGAGACCTGATTCTCTAAGCAGATGATAACTGTGATAGGCATCTGCACTGGCAGTAAATGTGAAGGGACAAGGAGATCCATAGCTTATGGGGAAATGAATGGGTGGAGAGGCAAGGGACAGAAAAGAAAAACTTTGCAGAAGGAAAAACTCTAAAAGAAAGTGTGCACTGAGTATGAATGAAGAGAAAAATGAGGAAATGTCCTGCAGAGAAATGCTGGAACCTTATTCAAACTAAGGGGACACAAGACACTTCCGATGTCATATATAGAAAGGAACTTGAGTAGAAAATACTGCGGCTCATGTCACATAAAAAGTATGCTCACTTGTTACTAGAGAGAGATTAAAATACTGTGGCCATTTCTGACTACTGGTTTTAATGTATGAATTGATGGGATTACTCTGATATTTCCATATGCACATACATCATGAATCAATCAAGCTCATCTACTCTACTTCTCATTTTGCTCTGAACCCATCTCCCAACATTCTTTCCAGTCCATAGTAATCCCTCTTTTATTTAAAGTCTAATTTTATTTTTGTATTTTACTATCTACACATGAGAGAGAACTTCTCTGATTATCTAGGTGACTTATTTTTGCTTAAAACAACCTCCAGTTCCATCCATTTCCCTGCAAATAAGATCCCATGATTCTCTGTTAATAATCTATTTGTGATCTTCATGTGTTGATTGGCATACAGGCCAATTCCATAGCTTAGCTACTGTGAAAAATGGCTATAACAGGAACATACAGGATTCTCTTTGGTGCACTGATTTTCTTTCTTTTGCATGCTATACTCAGGTTTAGAATGTGATGACTAAAAGAGAGATCTATTTTAGCTAGGTTAGAAACTTCAATGCTATTTGCTATAGTAGCTCTGTTAATTTGCATTCCACTGTACCACAGTTTTGTTTTTTTACACCATGTCTTAACCAGCATTTATTTTCTAAAATTTTTAGATGATGCACTTTCTACAATAGTATCTTCTTACAATTTTGATTTGCATTTTCCCAATAGCTTGGTGCTAAACATGTTTTCATGTATTTGTTGGTCATCTGTTTTCTTCACGGAGTACTTGTTGTATATAGGGGGTAGAGGTATGTGGGTTGTATGTTCCCCAGCCACCGCTGGTCGCCTGCACCCGAAATAACCACATGACAAACTGGATTCATTTAAATACTGCCTTGCCCGTTATCTCTAGCCTTTTCCCGGCTAGCCCTCACCTCATAAACTAACCCATTA
>JAQHUG010000079.1:1777637-1828114 GCA_028555095.1 Dicrostonyx torquatus
TGGGTTGTCAAAATCCTCTGGGCACAAGACCTGTCCCCATTAATGAAAACTTTCTCTCAACAGCCACCAAGTGCCAATGGCCCCTCAGCTGGGCTCAGATGTCATATCTACCTCTGTTCCTCCATGTTGGAATTTTGTTTGCCTTGAGTTCATGTAACTCTTGTTTATATTGTCTCTGTGCGTCCACATGTGCACCTGTGCCTGGAAAACACTGTTTCCTTAAATCCATCTACCACTTCTGGCTCTTCCACTCTTTCTACTACCTCTTCTGCACAGAATCCTGAGCCTTGGAGGAATAGAATCTAGATATCCCATTTAGCATTGAGCACGCCACAGACTCCAATTCTCTGCATGTGGACCAATTGTCCATCTCTGTGCTAATCACCATCTACTGTAAGAAGCTGCTTCATTGATGGGGTTTCAGAGATGCACTGACCTTTAGGTATATCAATAAGACATAATCATCATTTTTATTTAGTAAAACAATAAGAGTAGGTTTTCCCCTAGGGCCCATGATCTATATAGCGGCAGGTTCTTGGTCTCATTGACGGTGTCAGGTATGGGTTTTGTCTTGTAAGGCAGGCTTTAAATCCAATCAGAAAGTGATCCAATCACTCTAAAATATTCATGCCACTTTTACACCAGTGGGCACATCATGCCAGGCATTGTATTATTGTAACATACAGGGTTCATACCTGGCTGCAACTAATTACTTTTCTCCTCTGACAACATCCATAGCACCTCTAATGCACAGTAGGCAGTAGGAATGAAGCTTCCAGTTGAGTACCAACTAGATTTTTCCATATTCTATAATTCTAGTATATAGCATCTTCAATCCAGGTCTTACTGCCAAGTTCTGGAGGGTAACCAATAGCATTGATAATACCCTATAATTTTTGTGGGGTTAGTCTATAGAACCCTATTGGCTTTCTGGGTTTTTCTTTTTTGTCTATTTTAAACTTCAGTGTATGGATTTTGCAAACATTTTCCTAGAATATCTTAGAGTCTCTGCACTGAGATTTTAATACATTAAAATCTTGAACTTAACCCTGCTGTTCCAGCATGCTCACTGTGTTCTTTGCTAATGATGCTATGAATGCCATGTCTTGCTTTTTCAAGAAAAGAAAACATAGCAGCTTGACCCACCTAACAAATGTGACAGCAAAGAGCTAAACTACCTTATAGAAACTGTATGTGTTTATTTTACTAGCAGCATAGTACTGTTATTCCCACAAGTTCACATGGTCCTGAATGAGCTGCTATGAGTCAGGGACAGCTGAATGAGTCCATGCTGGTCCCCTTTGGTATTTTTGTTTTTAATGATATGAGTGATTCCTCCTTGCCAAGCTCAGACTCACAAATACATGTGAGACATTGGAACTTCAAAGTGAGGGTTTCTCAACCTTTCCATTTGAGAGCTGGTGAGTCTTTCCTGTACAGTCTCCTACCCTATGCACTGTAAACTGTTTGGCAACAGCTGTACCCCTGCAGCCTCTACATAACAGGTACCAATAAACACTTTCCCAGTTTGCCCAGTGCCCCACAGGGGGCACGAAATCCATGTTTCTCAGTCATAGATATTTAATACTTTGTAGGCAAACTCAGGAAAAAAAAGAAAAAAAAAGGAAGACTTTTGGTTGGAAGGAATCCTAACCCACAGTAAAAGGCATAGCAACTCTATCGCATGTCTCCCTACCTGCCCCTAATACAGACAATGCATCCCTTCTGAAATGTGTATGTACTCACTTGCTCTTCCTCATAGAAACAAATCCAGGGCTCACCATGTAACCTGTGCTGTGGAGGGGGCCTATCGAATGTGGGGACCACACCTGCCCTTTCAGCAGTCCCAGGGAGCTCTATAGGAACTTGGTCCACAGCAATTCCCATTTTTTTCTACTGGAACACAATCTGCTTCCTCCACTCTCCCGAAATGTGAACTCCCAGAGCAGTGAAATCCCACCCCAAGTTCCAGGGCTCTGTTCTTCCAGTCTTCGGAGGAACATGCTTGTCCAATTATTCACATACTCTTATGCTACCTCTTTCCCTTCTCCTCCTTTGTCAACTCCCACCTAGTCAGTTAGGACCCACTGCTTCTCATGGGGTCCTCAGATGGCCTTCTCTGTTTGCCATAGAATTCTGCATTTATGCAAGCTTATCTGTTCCTCTTTCCATGTATACTATGGGTTTATTGGAAGCGGTACTAAAGTCCACTATTACCCTATCCCCAGCATATAGGGTAAGGCCAACATCAAGGAGTTCAATTAAAACTTGATAAATGATTCAAGAGACTCAAGATGTACATCCTGCCAATCTCCAAGATACTCGTGTGAAGTAAGCTTCACTGCCATTGTCCTGACTGCCCCTGACAGAAACTCAATGGCAAGGAGAATAAACCCAACCGAAACACTAAACCCAGTGAGAACATATCTTAAAGAGAGATCCTGTCTCATCACACAGCCTCCACTGCCATGAAACTGTCTGGTCCAAATAGTACACTCTTCCATAATTAAACTATTCCTCACAAGTAAGAAAGGCAGAAAAATCTTATCAAAATACTTTCAAATGCCTTTAAAAAGTAACTGTCTTCCATCCCAAGGCTTTTGTCTTATTAATCTGTTTTAAGTCCAATATTTACAAAGCATTTATTTTGACAAAATAAATTAAGCTTTCTTGTAGTAAATATTTATCTCGCGTTATCATAAGGCCAGTCAGCATCACCACTATAGGGCTGTGTTTTGATAAATGTACAGATCATTGCTCCCATCAGAGAATGGCCTTGCATATGCCAATACAGGATTGTAAATTAAGAGCTCTTACCCACAGAACAACTGTCTGTTTCAGGACACAAAGAACCACGGCTCAAAAGTATCCCCCTTCCTCCTTCAATATCCCCAATGTGTATTGAAGATGAATTTAAATAATTCAGAGCTAATTGTAATTTTAAAACTGGGGTGATTGGATAAAAATATCTAAGTTTTGTATTTAACTAATGAAGTCTAAGCTTTTACAAAAAAGCAATGAAAGCACCAGATAAGTATCCGTGGTGTGGATTAACAGTAATGCAAAAGGATATTCCAATTTCTATGTCAACATTAATTAGTGCCCTGCTCAAACATCTCAGTGCCTTTGTTTTAATTTAAATGTAAATTCTAGTGAATTTTATGTTTTACATCCTCTCTATTCTTATTTATAAATAAGATAAGAAGGACATATCAGCAGAGAATGGGTCTAACCACACGCCAATTAACATGATACTGCATAATTATTATGGGATAAAGATTAAGCAGGCAAAGCTAAAAAAGCCCTAATGGAAACATTCAGATAAGGAATAGATGGCTGGGTAGAAAGGAAACAGATGTACATCCTAACTAAAGCTTAAAATGTCTGTGCTCTCTTCGTGACTTCGACCCAATAAACATTCCTTGATCATGGCTGTTTACCAAAGAAAGCTAGGATGAGAACAAGAAGCACAGTCAGTTCTCTTTGGGATACTGCTTGGTAGTCTCTGGCCATAAATGTTATATTGAAGTTACATATTACATAAATCGAATGATGTCCTACCTAATATGAAGCTTTATGCCAGACATGCCCATTTCAATTCATACTAGTCACATGTGGATCACCATTCCTCTTGAGAAAAAGAACATTTGTATCAACACAGAAAAGTACTGCTCAACAGAACTGCATAGGCAGGCCATCAAGTAACAAATAAATGACTGTCAGTCATCACTTACTGACCCTAAATGTTTGGAAGATTAGTCATGTAGCTGGTCTATGATTATGTTGGATTTACCATAGGCACATTCAAAATACCCATTAATGGAGAAATAGATTAGTTGCAGCCAATCCCTTCAATAGAATTCTGTGGAGTCAATTAAAAAAAAAAGTTAGATCAACACATATACCTATGATCCAATTCTGATAGAAGAAATTAGGTGGACATACCATACAAAACATACATTGATAATTGCAATCTATACCCTATTTCTAAAACATATAGATACAACAAAAATATAGTAACTATTATAGTTATTCCCAGGGTGAAAGACAAAGTTGGGGTTTGGGTACTTTTATTATTTTTACTGAGGTGGGAGAGATCTAGAGTAGTCACATTCTTTCTTTGTGTGGGAGACTTGGGGTATTCATATAGTTCCTTCACTGAGATGAAGGTGGCAACAGAAACCATCATCTTGTCAGTAGTTTGCGAGTACCACGACAAGTGCTGACTACTGCAAAATATTTCATGTAAAACTTTTTCTCCGGAGATGCTGGGCTAGACAGGATATAAAAATAGTCCACATTATGATTCATCACTTCCTTAGAAGAGGTTTCAAGCCCACAGAGAAAAAGGTAGCTACTACCTTCAACGATTAGTTAGGATGAGTCGGTTCTCTGTCAAGCTAAAACTAGTCCACGGCTAGCCTGTGCCAGAAGGTGTAAAGACTGCTTGCAGTCTATCAGGAGGGTGTGCACACAACAGGGAATGCACACAGCAGCGTTTTGCAGGAAAATGGTATGGAAAGAAACAAAACGATACAGGAGATTTGAAAGTACAGAGGCATTCAGTAAGCCACATGTATGTCCTGGGGCAGAGGTGTGTGGAAAGCAACACACTCTGGGGTGGCCGAGGCAGAGGAACTGAGAGAGGAAATGGAGATGCAGTAAGAGCTTGGAAATGTTCTTGAGCGTGGAACAGAATCTGAAGCTCATCTTACAGACCGGTTTCCTAAGTGTGTTTTAGCACGAGAGTAACAGGTCGAGTCTGTTTTTACAGATCATTCTAGATGTGGGATGGAAATTAGAAGGCAAGGACTCATGAGAGCAAAATGTACGTTGGCCTCCAGAGTAAGGAATTAAAAGGTGTGGGGAAGGGGTGAAATGGAATGGGTTAACAGCAGCGGTAACGCCACGACCCCCCTTCTTCTAGCCCAAAATAGGGACATTGGCCAAGATTTCCTGCTAGCAGAAGCAGGATTCCAGGTGCCTTGGTATCTTTAAAACAAGACCACTCGGACCCATGGCAACAGTAGGCTTATAGTCTGAAGGTCGGGCCTAGCTAACAAAGAGATAAAGGATGAATAAAGAACACAAGATGTACCTAGACAAGGTCAAGCTGACATAACTGAACTTTTCCCTCGCCTCAAAGTAGCTAATAGAAACTGTATAATCATCTGTTCATGTAAAATATAAATACTGACTCTAGTCTGTAAAGGCATGCTCAGTTTTTCGAATGCTGAGCATCCTCAGGTCTGAGAAAAATGAACCCTCTTGCATTTTGCATCCAGCTGGCCTCTGATGTCTTGCGTCTTGACGGTGGGTTGAAGGCACCCAGGTCTCTGGGGTCTTTCAGGGGAAAGTGAGCTGATGTGAGAGACAGAAGGAGACAGAGCACATAGGACTTGGAATAGTAGATGGAAAAAAATTAACGGTCCCTGTGGTCCTGGCTGAGAATAGAGTAACTTGGGGAGTTTAAGTATCATTTTTAATATTGTTTGTTCATGCTTTGAAAATGTCATATTGATCTTATTCACCAATACTCCTCGTCCTCACTCATTCTGGGTCCACCTCCAACCTTCCTACCTCTCCCAACTGTTTATACTCTTGTTGCTGTTTTTTAAAGTTCACTGGTTTCTGATTGTATGGCCCAGTAAAGTCATTGTTTTGAGGTCATCCACTGGAACATGGTAGACCAGGGACACTCTTCTTACAAACACTGATGCTTCCACCCCCAGAAGCCATCAAATGTAACTGGAGGTTTCTCTCCCACCCACCAGTTCACGAATAACCACTCAGATGCTTAGTATTAATTACAAGCTGTTTGGCCAATGTCTCAGACTTCTTACTGGCTAGCTCTACATATAAATTAACCCATTTCTAATAATCTGCATATTTCCACATGCCCTCTGGCTTACCAGTATTGCTCTGGCACCTTATGCCTTCAGTGACTGCTGGCATCTCTCTGATTCCGCCTTCATTCTCCCTCTATTTCTCCTTGGATATCCCACCTAGCTATATTCTGCCCTGCCATAGGCCAACGCAGCTTCTGTATTAACCAACGGTAATAAAACATATTCAGAGCACACAGGGGGACATTCCACCTCAATCAACTGTTAAATGTTCCTTCTCAGGTAGAAGTGGGGGTTCCTGAGCCCAAGCCAGAATGCTGATTGACTTGGTCTTATGGGTTTGAGCACAGTGGTCCTGTCATATCCAGAGGACACTTTTGGCTCCTGTCCTCTCTGACCTCTGGTTCTTACAATCTTTCCATCCCCTCTTTCATGATGTCGCTGAGTCTTGGGATTTGAGGAGGGCTGATAAAAATGCTCCACTGGTGGCTCACTCCCCAGACACTCAAAGTGCAGTGACTGAATGTCTGTGTTAAATGTCTACTCTGAAGTGTCAGGTTGTTTTGTTTTGTTTTTTAAATGTTAAAGCTCCTTAGCCCTTTTTATAGGTCAAACGTCCTTTATCAATAATCTACAGGGTACTGAAGAGGAAAAAGGCTTCTGTAGTTAGTTGATAGTGAAAGGTCCTTGCGTTAACATAAGGTTATTCACCTTGCCTCATGCCGTATTACATGAAGATTTACGTATTTCACTGCAGAAATTGTACTATCTATGGTTTTCACATGTAGATTAAAGTGTGTCTGTTAGGTAATAGATGGTGTGGTAGTTTGAATGTTATTAGACCCCACAAACTAATAGGGAGTGACATTAGCAGGAGGTTTGCCTTTGTTGGCATAGATATGGTCTTGTTGGAGGAAGTGTGCCACTGAGGGATGGGCACTGAGGTCTCATATATGCTCAAGTCATGACCAGTGCCTCAGTCCATTTCCTGTTGCCTTCAGATCAAGATGTAAAATTCTCAGCTCCTTCTCCCACACCATATCTGCCTGCATTCCACCATGTCACAACATGATAATGGACTAAACCTCTGAATGTAAGCCACCCAGTTAAATGTTTTTCTTTATAAGAGCTGCCATGGTCTTGGTATCTTTTCACAGCAATAGAAATCCTAACTAAGACAGATGGTGTCATTATATATATATATATATATATAAAGTTTGAGTTCAGCAATGCAATCGACCCAAAGGCTTCCGATAAGGAATGACAGAGAGAAAAGATTCTCTTTGCACTTCCCTCCTGAAAGGTTCATTGTAAAACTGTAACCACCCAGTGCACAAATGTGGGCATGGTTCTGTGTATGGAGGAGTGGAGTCAGTTATTATCACTGATTGTGCAATAAGATGCCGCATTAAGAATCTGATTGTTTGTGTCTTTGCTGCTGATCTTCAACAGGTATCTCAAAAGACTCCTGAGCTTGCGATGCCAGATCCATGAAACTTCCAGGCAACTGCAGATCAAGTTGTCCTCCAGTGAGGACAGAAATGTGTTTCCGACAAGGGACTCAGAATCAATCCCAGGCCTCCACATAAAACAATCAATAGTCATTCATTTATATATATGAAATATATATATATATAGTTAGGGGACTTGGAGACTATCAATGAATAATACATAATCCCAAACTATTGTCAGGAAAGTTGCTCCAAAGATGTTGTATAAAGTGTGTTAACACAACAAAGTAGGTCCTACAAAGATGGCTCCATAGTTAAAAGCACTTGCTGATCTTGCGGAGGACCCAGGCTCCTATCACCCACATAAAGCTCCAATTGTGGGGGTTCTGACACCCCCTTCTGGCTTCCACTGCCACTGCATACACATAGTGCACATGCATTCATGCCAGCAAAACATTCATACATATAAATTTTTTTAAAAAATAAATTTTAAAACATGAAAAATGAGACATAATGAAAGGATATTAATAACAAGGCAGATAGTGCTGTGCACCACTAAACAGGAAGTAAAAGGCCACCCTATGAGTTCTAAGTATAGTCACCTCTCCATGTACATTGATCAAACATCCTCAGGCTTAACTGATCACAGATAGACATTACTTTGTTTTAACTATAACTGTACTGAAAACATACAGAATTTTGTCTCCATAAAATATAAAATAATCACATAGCATTTACATTGTTTTAGACATTATAGGTTAGATGACTGCAAGTATACAAGAGGATGCACACAGGTGACAAACACCATCCATCACTTTTAAATGATGCTCTTGAGCCTCCATGGATATTTGAGTATTTATAGAGAATCCCAGAATCAGTTCCATGAGAACAGTAGGGTACATATATACAAAGGGAGACCAAAGAAGGAAGTGCTTGGTCTAAGTGGCATTTGGAGATACATGAACAATCAAAGTAGCTTTAGAGCATGCCTTCCCAACTACCCCATAATGAAACACACACACACACTGAGTCCTCTTGGGAGAGATTATTAAAGGCTTGCCTTATTCATCAAGAGATTCTTGAAGCTCAGATTTCTGTTAACTTTTGGACAGGTACTTCCCTAAAAGCACCATGGATTTCTACAGATTGATTTTCAGTCCTTCTGAAGTCCTAGAGAGACTGACCAGAAAGGCCCTTACCTTCAACACAAGAAGGCTGCGCTCGAGTTGTGCCAGCCACCTGGCCTGGGAAGCAGGAACATTTGACAGTCTGAGAGCGTTCCTCTATGCGGTTCTTATTGCAGCAGCGGTGCACGGCGACTACTTCACAGGTACCCTGCTTGATGACGTGGTGGCCTGGGAAGTAATGAGAGAGAATACAGACCAGCTCTTAGAGTGGGGCAAGATCAGTAAGAACTTAGAGATGCTTTGACTACCTGTTCCCCCCAAGCTATGCTATGTGCCTTGGTAGTATTTCAATTTGATGACATCTCAAATTAACATAAAATTAATAAGAAGGATGCAGAATACTCCAAAACTCTTGTGGTCATTTTATATTCATGACATGGCCTGAGAGATGGTGTTGAAATAATTTAGACTGCTGATTGGTTGATTTTAAAGAAGCAGATCCCGGATTATCCAGATAGACACAAAAGTGGAAAGACTGAAAGCGTGCATGGGCTTAAGGACTGTTGTGAGCTTGCAGATGGGAGGAAAACTCGTGTGGATGAACTAGCGACTTCTGTCACAGCAGACACGAATTCCTCAAATAGCCTGAAGGAGGCTGAGGTTGATTCATCTCCACAGCATCCATAAAGAACTGCAGCTCTGTTGATACCGTGACTGTTGACATCTCAGACACAAGAGTCTAGGGGAGAATCCAGACTTCTCCTCTTCTGGGATGAGGTGCTGCCTTAATGACAACTTGTTAGAGAGGCAATAGGAAATAACTGTTCACCCAGATTTACCAGTTTGCTTGTGACCACACCTGATGTATCGTTCATGATCTGTCTCACCTGCTAGACATGCACAGTTACAGGCTGCAGGACATCCGTGAATGTCTTCTAAAAATGACATGCTCATATAATTAGTCAGAACATTTTCTGATGTGTGCTGTTGTGCATTATCTATACATGAAGTGGCCTCGTCTGCCCTGCCCAGACGCTACTAAAGTAGCACACCTCACATCCAGCTGTTACATGCCATTAGCTTCCTCTAATCAGAATCTATTCCTCAAACTGACAAATCTTCCTTGACCTTGACATTCTTAAAGAACACATGGCAGTCACTTTACACATTTTTTCCTCTTTGATTTTTTTTTTTAAGAAGCCTTCTTCATAGACTCAAGTCATTCGCTTTCAGCCGAGTACCCTGACAGAGACTTCATGTTCTCCTCACACCAGGGGACACGTGATGCCCTATTATCCCAATCTTAACAATGTTAGTTTTAATCACCAGGTTTCTGTCAGGCTTCTTTGCTGTGAAATTCTATTTTCTCTCATTTCTATATCATTATTCTATGTATTATTATTTATATATTAATTTAATATAAACTTTGAGAAGAGAAACATCGAAACTATATGCATTTATTTGTCAGTCTCCAGTTCTCTGATTTTAGAACACATTGATAATTTATACCTGAATCAATCATTAATTTGATGATTATAAGAATGATTCTCTATTAGTATTCAAATTGTCCCAGATCTGCACAGGAGGACTACCTTCACACAACTGCTATATTATTTTGACATGGATCTTATTTTCTTAAACAATTTACTAAACTTATGGCCCACAAGAATATTCTAGGTATATCTCATATTTTCCTAGATCTCCTCATTCCTCTAGGCTTGATGACTTTTAGGAAATAGTCACACATAGAAACTATGTCCTTCGTACATAGGCTTAGTCACTACTCAAATTGAGTGATTTGGACTCTGTTGGTATACATATATACACATACATGGCATGCATTTACACAGACATCATCAAGTACTAGACAAGTGTCACAAGTTCATACTACCCCCTCCTAGACTGTTCCATTATGAACAGTTAAAAAACATGACTTTCACAGTCCATAGACACTGGCATAGAATGGATGCCATGTTTGTCTTCATCACCAAGACTATGCAGCAGAAATAGTGCCCTGGCAGGTCAAAGGTCAGGAAACTTCCATCCCTGGTGATCACATCCCTTACTTAGGGATGACTGTGGTATATGCACCTAAATTCCATTGCCAAGATCCATAAATGAGCATGCAAGCAAAGCCGTTCTAGTGACCCCCTCCAAGAAGACACCACAGCTCATCTGTGTGACTATGGTATACCATGCAGAACTAGAGATTGCCATTTTCTCTGCAACATAAAAATGCAAATGAAATTGGAGATATTATAGCCCTACCTCCAAATGCAACCACACTCAAGGCTAGGGATTCAACACATACACTGGACAAGGGCATCAGCATTCCGGCCACAACAAGCAGCAAGTCCTACTAGATTATTAAATGATCTTAGAGAGGCCATAATGAAGGCAGCTCTATGCTTCATTTAGAAAATGAAAGAAATATGCTTTAATAGCTTCCTAGAAAAGTTAACAAGTAATTTGGACCTCCACTAATAACATGGTCGGCTTGGTGCTCTGTTGCTGTTTGGATTATGATGCACAAACACAAGTAGATTATCTTCTATTCAAACTTTGAATTGTTTCAGGCCTCCCTGAATGATCATTTTGCCTTTACTTATATGAACCAATCCATTGTACTTTCTTGGTTTAAAGACTTGGGTTTTTTTTTTTTTGTCTTCTAACCTAAGAGAAAATAGTACAACATTGACACTGCTTAAAATCCTTAACAGTATCCACACTGTGGTATGTCAGAGAAGTGATAACATCTCAGACTTGATTAAATATGGCAGGCACTGTTGGGAGCATTTTACAAATATCCTGTGTGAGCTAATAAAAATGCTGTGAGATAGAAATTATTTTTAGCCCAGTTTTACTTCTTAACAAAATATACAAAAATTGTTTCACCTAAAGGTCACATAAATACATGACTTGCATCTGAATCTCACCTCTTTACAATCTGTGTAGGATGGGAGAAAATGGTGTTTCTGCCACAACCATCCACACAGCACATGTCAGCATCCTGCTAAAACTTACTTTTCCTCTCAGTGATAGTGTTTTTATGGCTCTAGATACACATGGCTTCTGGGAATGTGTGTACTGGTAAGACTGGACCTTAATCTGTGGTGAAAACTGTTTTATTTCTCTACAGTGTACCAATATAGAACATAAACACTCCAGAGCAAGGGTCAACATAAGAACTGCACTCAAAATCATTAATTACAGTTGTTTGACCACCTCGTGCTAGCACACGTACATTGGGCAAGGTCTCCGGAGAAGACTGAAAGTTTTATGGTAAAAATAAAATGTCACATGTCCCTGAGTGGTGGCAGTGGGAAGCAGGCATGAGACCACAGAGGTCCACAAAGGCAGCCAGGTCCCAGGCAGGGAGCCACGTGGCAGGTGAGAGACAGAGACCTATTAGGCATACCATGCAGAGAAAGTGGGTATTTATTTAGTGGGTTATGGAGGGGAAAGGGAAATCAGGGAAGGGGAGAAGGGAGAAGAGCAGAGAGAGAGAGAAACAGAGGTAGAGAGAGAAGGGGGAAGGGAAAAAGTGTGGAGAGGGAGAGAGAGAAGCTTCATTTTCGGGACAGAGAGATGAAAAGCAAAGACTCCCAGTCTGGAAACAGAAGGAAGACCTGCCTGCCTCAGTGGATGGGGGAAGGAATGGGCGGGGCTTGTCTCTTAAAGGGACAAGACAGATCATTATATTCCCATTTATGTTTTATCATAAAAAGGCAGGAGGTTAGGCACAACAGGTTAAAGGAATTGGGGCGGTGGATTCTCAAGACTGCTTCCTGCTCATTTGTGGGCATTATATTGGGGGGCAGAACCTGAGAAAGCTGGGTGCTGGTCATATTGTGGAGTATCTGGTCTCTTTGCTCCTGTCTGGTGTTTGTGGTATGGAAATGTCTGCTCTCTCTGGTTTTTTGTTTGTTTGTTTGGTTGGTTTTTTTGGTTTTTCAAGACAGGGTTTCTCTGTGGCTTTAGAGCCTGCGCTGGAACTAGCTCTTGTAGACCAGGCTGGTCTCAAACTCACAAAGATCCGCCTGCCTCTGCCTCCCGAGTGCTGGGATTAAAGGCTTGCGCCACCACCACCCAGCTTGGAAATGTCTGGTGTCTCTTACACCTGTTTAAGGTATTGCCAAAACAGAAGACAAAGTTAAGTTTAGGGAAAAAAAATTTAGGGCCAGAGAATTGAGAAGGGTGTATCTGACCTGTTTGTTGAAGGTGGATCCTTCAATTCAGTTCCCTGGAACTCACAAGAATTCTTTGGGTTTGTGAAAACATAAGTTTAGAAATATACATTGTATAAACAGTAGCATGTTTATATGAAAATGATTGTGAAAGATATTTTTGCATAATGAAAAGTATCTTTAAGACTTTGAAAGGCAGCATGAGAAAAAAATTTGTCCTCACACAAGAGGTGCACTTGTCCTCACACCTTTATAACTTGTATTTGTATTTTTCAGAAATTTGTTTGGTGACGTTGTCCTTCTAAACCAACAATACCTCTCAGGTGTCAAACTGCATAAAAAATCTTTGAGAAGGATAAATTTTTACTTGAGTTATTGATTTAATAAAACAACAGAGAACTTACTTGGTTGGCACCTAGAGCTACTCCTCAAGGTCCTCCCTGGTCACTGAGGGTCATGGTTTTCTTTTGCTATTTAGCGTAGGGCCTGCCAGGCTCCAGAAGATCCTGTGGGCTAAGAAATCTATAGGAAGACAAGCCTACTTTGACCTGAGCAGCTAGGCTGTTGATTCCAATGATTCTGTCTACTGTCTGGAAATATTCAGTTTAGATGAAAGGCAGTTTTGCACAGTGATCAGCACTTGGTAGTTGAAATGAATTGTGGATGGACATTGTTCTGTGCCCATCTGTCTTCTGCCTTCTTTGGAGGAAGTAGAGTGCTGGTGCTAGGAGCCAACCAGTCTCTTTTTTGTTATGAAAAGTCTTTTAATAACTAAATATTTAAATGCCATATTCCCTAGATCTCTGAGCAGTTGAAGGCTGTTTACTGGGTATAGATAAGTTATAGGATCTGCCTGGAGAGTCTGAGCCTGACTGTACTAGCTCTCAACTTAACAGGTGATATTTACACTCATAAAAAGGCAGAAAGAATTTTAAAAAAACTGCTTGCAATAGAAGGTTAATGGCAGAACTGACAATAGTAGAGAACAGCTTAATATGTTTTAAATCAGGGTTGGATTAAATATAAGTTTTGTAAGAGACTTAAAAGTACATAACAATTTATAGCATGAGACTTATTATGTTGTAGTCTGGAATGAGATAAAATGAACAGACAATTATAACATTAAACAGTAAACATAGTTGTATTTAAGTTCCATGTATGTACACACACATACATATACACACAGAGACACACAGAGTGAACAGGAATTGGGTGAGGTAGATGTTTTGGTGGGCCCTACCAAAGGCATGCCACTGCACAAAACACATACGCAACAAAGTCATTAAGAAGAATTTAGAGACAAAAACATAAGTAAACCAGGGGACCAGGTAGGTACCTTAGTAAAGATGTTCAAACTTGGTCACCTGACCTGACTTTCAGGTAAGATGGTGGTGAAGTCACCTGACCTCTCAGTTAAGATGGTGGTAAGGTCAACTGACTTCAGTCAAAATGACAGTGGTCACATGTTATATGGAGAAGTCACTTTTTTGTTTTTTGATCCGGGGAAGATTTAAACATAATAGCAAGAGAGACCTAGAGGCATGATCTGCTCTGTTGCAGAGCCACTATGCCACAAGCTGCAGCAGGGAACAAAGGCTGGAACTGAAAATAGCTGCCTCATGGATATGACCAATCTTGTCAGGAACGGAAGCAGGAACAGTTTGAGGAAAAGCAAAGCTGGCCGGACACCAGCAGAGCATAGTTTGAGGGTTTATACAATAGCTGAAATTGTGAAAACCTGTGAAAAACCCCACAGGACCTGTAGAAGAACATCCTTTATCTATTGGTGGGGTGTTAAAGCCTGACCAGCTCCAGTCTGGGCAACTCAGAAGCCAGAGAGGCTTGAGGACACTCCAAGTGGTCTCTCATGGCAGGAACCACTTATTAATGGTCCAAAAGAAAAGAAAAGAAGAAAGAAAACTCCAAGGGACCCTGGGTCCCAAATTGAATCACTGCACAGTGTGTGGAGTGCTAGTGTGGGAGGACCAGCCCGGGGTTGTTTGGTCGTGTTTTTAACTACGGAAAGCAAACAGAGATGAATGTTAGCAAAGGGCTCAACTGTGGTTGTGAAGACTATGGTTGGGTGCTGGAAGGGTAAAACTCACCACTGAAGCTGTTGGTGTGCACGGAGGTTGGCGTTCAGGCAGTTAGAATGTAGAACCATTGTAACCTGGTTTTCGAGTTCAGAGTTCCATGTGTCCTCAGCCAGCCCACCCATGGGCAGGAGGGAACATAGAGAGCCTGGCTGAGTCACAAGCACCAATGTAATGATAAAAATAAAATGCCACAGGTTCCCAAGTGGTGGCAGTGGGGAACAGGCATGAGACCATGGTGGGCCATGAAGGCAGCTGTGTCCCAGGCAGGGAGCCATGCAGTGGGTGAGAGAAAGAGACCTATTAGGCACACCATGCAGAGAAAGTGGGCATTTATTTAGCAGGTTATGGAGGGGAAAGAGAAATGGGGGAAGGGGAGAAAAGGGATAAAGGAGAAAGGCAGAAGCTGTCTTTCAGGAGAGAAAGACAGAAAGGAAAGATTTGCAGGCTTGAAGCAGAAGGAAGATCTTGCCTCAGTGGACAGGGGAAGGAATGAGCAGGGCTTGTCTCTTAAAGGGACAGGACAGACGATTGCAGAAAGGACATACACAAGGAACTGTCTGCAGTTGACCATCTAGACACTCAGCCAGAAGCAATGCTTCAGTTCAAAACCAAGGGAAGAAAAAGACCTCTAGGCTCAAAAGTAAATCAGCAAGGAAAAGGTCATTTTTCCCCCCCTAGGAGAGTATCAGCCATTCTATTCCATTTGGACCTTCAGTGGGTTGGCTGAGGCCTGCACACACTGGGAAAGATGAACTAGTTAGATTACAAACTCAAATGCTAACCTCATCCAGGAACATGCTCATCACCTGGAACAATCCTGAGCCAGTATCCAAACAGCCCCTTGGGAAGTCGAGCTACCACAGACAACTCATCACCATGAATGTAAGATGACTATGTGTGATATACGGTGCTGTAAGGTGGAGGAAAGCGTGAAGGTTGATACAAACTAGTGCCTTTTGTAGTAAATTACCTCTAAAAATGCACAGGGCCAATGCCTCATATGTAACCCCACTGGGAAGACTCTATCAAGCAAGCTCACTTCCCAAAGAGTGAAGTTTCCCCTTTCAATAAGAGAGGAATTTTCTTATGGGTGAGGCCAACCTGAAAATTGTAGCCAAAATGTTAATAATGTAATAATGAGTGACAGGCTGTCCATGAAACTTCACTTAGGGTATTGAAGGGTTTGAGCATGGGTTAGGGAAAGAGAAAACTAATTCAGAACTGGGGATTTTTCTAGAAGGACACTGAACAAAGAAAGTAAAGCCTCACCCCCTTGACCCTGCCCATAGAACTATGTCAATTGCTAGACAGTTTCCCTTCATGCTTTGCCTGCGTGGACAGAGGAATGGGTAGCTATAGGGATTTTTAGTTACTTTTCATTTTGCCCACACCTATGTACTATATACAATGATCTGCCAGACTGTAGAATAGGTGGCTCCTGATGCTCTGTAAGACATCTTATTGAGATGGGGAAGCTTGAAACTGTTAAGTCATTCTTTTCCACACCTCTGAAGGTGCATTCAAGGGTTGCATATTTTCTTTTCAAACGGGAAGATTTAAAATATTGACAGGGCTATAAACTGCAAAAAAGCCTCTTCTCTCACTCTCCAGAATAGTTAATGTGTACAGAACTATTAAAGGGGTTTTGATAATCCTTGCAATAAAAATTGATTGCTTCAGGATTGCTATGGAGGGTGGATTAACTTTATCTGAAGAATAAATAGCTTAAATACATATCAGGATTTTTATTATTAAATATGTCTTTAAGAAAAATTTCAAACAACAGGGAAAATATTCATTTGTCCCAGTCAAGAAAGGCTCTTTCGTTGTGAAATGGCTAGACTACAAAGCCATGTATACAACAGAAGAACTTCTGTGGGAGCATACTAGAAAGTCAGGACAGACAGACGCCATGGACTGGGAAGGCTTCCTCATGCTAGTGTTTCCCCAGGATATTTTCCTGTTGAATCCCTTCTCCTCTTCCTCCTGCCCACCACTAGAAAATACACCCTCAAAGAAAAGTCTCATGCCACAGCCATCTCCTCAGAAGATACTGACTTGATGCAGTCCTGGTCACTGGCATTTCTCTCCATGGAAGCAGAACAGAGGAGAGAGACAGTGAATACAAGATTCAGGACATGAAAGAAGGGAGCAGTGATTCACCAGTGCTTGCTGCAAAACTATGGCCAGCATTCCAATGTAGTCCCTTAGTCTTAAATTGTTTACCCTAACCCCATCCCAAAGTAGTGTTCATTCAAGAAAAGAGAGATCACAGCACAGAAGCAAAGACTCTAGCAGTCGTTAGCTGAGTCTGGTCAATACTTAGGGAGACAAACACCTCCTGAGTCCGTCCAGGTTCTCTGCTAGCCCTGGAGGGCAGAGAAATAAAGAAGGATGTAACTTCATGTGGTAATAGGTTTGTAGGAAATACCTTACAAATGGTGGGGGTAGGCATATCTATCATGTAAGAAAAGAAACAGGGGAGGACTTACAGAATCGGAAAAGCTGAGTTACCCATGCCAGCTCCAGAAGTAGTAATTGGGCCTCTCGAAAGTCATGTTCATCTTGAGCAGTTACTTATGTAGCAAGTGATACATAGACTTAAACTATTTAATGAATATCATGAGATACTTCAGTCACCATCATTTATCTTTTTAGCTATATTTACTTAATAAATAATTTTTAGAATTTCCTGTGTGCTAGGCACATGAAAATACAGCATCAACGCAGACTACAAAAAAGGTTAACTTCCTGTAGACCTTTTATATTTTAATGATAAAAGAAGCAAAAACCAGAAGAGAGCCAATTTAAACTAAGAAGGGCATGACAAGTTAGCACCAGAGTGTTACGTGAGAAATCAAGGCAGTGAGAAAACCTTCTCCCTTGTGATGGGAGCTGCCTGAGAAGGGGAAATTAGTGGGCAGTAATGAAGGCAGAATGGGCAGATTACATGGTGCCTAGGCAATTTTTGCTTTAAAATGGATAGGCCACCACTTGAAATTTTGAGCTGAGAACTACCTAAGATCACATACATGTGTATGCACACGTGCACGTACACACACATACATGCACACACACAGAGAGAGACACACACTACTGAGGAAAATCAAATATACCTTTGGATATTTGTGTGTGGAGCTCAGAGGAGAGTAACATGTGCTCATATGGGGTGTTGAAAAACATAAAACTAGGTATAATATCCAAAGGGAAAATTACAACTAGTGAATAAAGAAAAGAATCATTTCTACGTTAAGAGGCTCAAAGAAAGCATTGCCTAGAAAGAGAAGCAAGACTGAGAGCATGATGTACAGGAAAGAAGCCCCAAGAACAGAGCTGTAAGAATGAGAATATGACCATGTCAAAGTTTCTGGGAATCCAAAAAAGACAAAGACTACCAGGTAAAGGTCACTGATGACCTTGAGAGAAGTGGCAAGAAAGCAGAGATAGGTCTTGATTGGGATGAGAGCAAGCAGGAAGTAGAAAATTGTGTGCAGTCATGGCTATTTGAGAAATTGTATTATAAAAGAAAGGAGAATGGAATTCAACTGATAGTGTATAGAGATGCTACCAACTGGGAGTGGCAGCTGTGTGTCTGCAGAAGGAGGGGGCCCTCACAGAGATGCTTGAATGGCTAAAATGAACAGGCCATCACAGCAGAGGCACACCTGTGATACCAAGATAGGCAGCTCATTGATACTCTGACTCCCCCTCCCCAATTTTCTAGATTTTGTCCTTCTGGAGAACAATCGATATGGGATGGGTCACTCTTGCTGTGTATTTACTAAAGATCATTAGAAGAGAAATTAGAAGAGAAATATGCCTTCCAAGAAAAATTCAGCCCCCCAACCAACAACAGGGACTGTCCAGCTAAAACTGTCAGTACCTCACTGACTGTCTAAGACGTTCTATGATGCAAAGATTACATAAGACGAGGAATGTATAAAGGCAATGAAAGTTATATTAAAGAATTATTTGAATACTGTGCAGAGCTATGGGTTGTGTGGAAGATATAAGTCAAAACTTGGAAAGAACATTAACTAAATAGTTGATAGAGATTTGTTTAAGTGGAAAGGGGCCTGGAGAAAATGAAGGATGCTGAGTGTTGCAGACATCTATGATCATAGATCATGGATGGTTACATACACATAAGGTGACTTTGTACTGAGTCTTCCTGCATTTGACAAGTGCCCTACACTATCTACAGTGAAAAACTGTCAAACAGTGAACTATGTCACCCTAAAATCTATGTGTCAAAAACCCCAATGTGGCCATGCTTAAAGGACTTTTTAAAATGAATGTAGTTAATGTTGAGGCCCTAAGGGTCAGGTCCCAACTCAGCATCCTTGTGTTGCTGTCATATGACCCACTGGAGAACTCACTCTATGCTCACAGAAACTTAAGGTCATATGAGCTTTCAGAAAAAAGGATGGCTGCCAACAAGTGAGAACAGATCCCTCACTAGAACTCAAACTGTTGCAAGTCCAAGATCCAAGGTCAAAAGCTGTCAATAAAAGTGATGAGATGACTCTAGCTTTGCAGAACTGTGATGAAGTAAGTTCCTATTCTTTGTGCCATGCAGTCTAGGATATTTTGTTAAGACAACCTCAGATACCTGTCACTTAGCAATTATCACTTTACAGGCTAAAAAGAGACAAAATGCTTCCTGTTCAAAGGTATCACTCTAGACACACAATTGAGCAAATCAAATCTCTTGGGATCAGTAAGGTTTCTGAGAAATCTTTCACAACTATGCATGGTAAATTGGCTTTTTAGATGCTATTCAGTACACTGGCAAATATTGATTTTTAAGTCAAGATCTTTGTTGGTAGTTCAGCCACTGTCTGACATTGACTTTATATAAATTACTAGAATACTGAATTGTATTATAGAATGGTTTGTACTTGGGAAACACATGCACTCTGTTCCTCACTTTCAACCTCAGAAAAAAACAATAGATGATTAGGGAGATACAAAGTAAATTCATACTTCTAATATGGTAGCCAGCCAATGGGTTATAAATCTAGTACATGATACAAAGATATCTGTTTTGATTTATTTAAATCTGAAAGCCTTCCCAATACAAATGTGTGTGTCAGAGGGTGATTAACCACACAGAAGTCCCCAGAACTCCCATGCCTTCATGCTTCAGTTTCACTGCTTGGCCACCTCTAGCCCCTGTGAGGCTTTCAGCAAATGATTTCAATTGTTTTCACCTTGCTTTCCCTGTCTGAAAAAATATTAAGCTGGGGAGCTGATGTGAGAATCCATGGTGACATGGATAAAAGGCTGACAATGGTACCTGATATGCAGAAAGGATAGAGCTTAATAACAGAATGCTCATAAGTAGTGCCATTACTACACTCATAAACCGGCTGAAGTCACCACGGACTTGGGAGGATTTTAAGCTGAATAAAATAATGGGGTTCACCTTGTTCATTTTAAAATCCAAAATGGTTGAGTAGAAGTGTGGAGTGCTTGCCTCAACTACCACAATGACATCCAACAACAGGTTCGTAGCTCATCTTGAAGTAGCCGGCCATAGAAAATGCTGGCTGGCAATCAGCAAGGGAGAGACTAGATCCTTGTAAGACTCACAGTGTCAGGGAGCAGGCTCGAGAAAAGAATTTAAGTTCCCCCACAACTGTCACCTCACATCCACAGCTGGACACCAAGGAAAGTGAGCATGAGAGAAGCCCAACACACTCTGTCGGTACAGACCCTGGCCCCCACGCTTGGAGAAATTTTCCCAGTCATTGCAGGCATGTAGCCCAGTTGATGGAACAACCTAGAACCTGCACAGTACTTTTGCCTTGAAGAAGAATCTTACAGGGTCTTCCTGTGAACTCCAGTCTACCGTTACTAGGTGTCATATATGACGAAAACTACAGCCCAAATTCATATCCTCCAGAGGCCAGATTCCTGCATATTCCCACCCCTGGGACCTCACAGTTACCCTCTGTTGTATAGCCATTTCCTTCTAAATTAAAGCATCCCCTCCTGCATGGAGGAACATAAATAAAACAAGAGTCGCAAAACCCATCCCCAAAGTTACAAAAGCAGTAAGCGACCCCTGGTGAGGGGACACCCCAAGTGGTCATGCTGTTTGATAGTTGTTCAAGAGACTCCAGGGACTTGAATTGTCTCCCATCCTGGGCTAAGAATGTCAAGGATGCAGTTGTCTTTGAGTCAGCCACTCTGGAAGTAACTCAAATACAATAAGGAGCTCCAATAAAATCACAGGATCAACTGGAGTTGAGGAGAATTGTCATTTAGTCTGTCAGTGCCCAGTCTGGGATGAGTAGACATGGGTTTGTGCTTTCACAGGAAAAGTCACATGATAGGACTAGTACCCAAGCATAGACCAAAAGAACCAAAGATGAGAAAAGGAGGGGTGGTTTAATGGCGATGACGACTGTGGCTGAGCTTTCTAAGGATAGAGCATCTGCAGGGCAAACTTTCCCAGTGGAATGGTGTGGCTTTGCTGGGCAGGGTTGGACTCCCTGAGATGGGTGACAGGACACAACAAAACCTGTGCTGTCTGACCATGGAGCACACCTGGGAGGAATCCAAAGCAGATAATCTTCTTCTGCTTGGTATGAGAGATAACAAGCATTCTTCCTGAATGGAGCCACCAGTTGAGTATGGGGCTGTTCCTACAACCCCTGGTGTTCTAGAGAATGTAGTGTGGCCCCTGAAAGAACTGCATTTGAGATAGAATCAGAAGCCTACTCTGGTGCCAATTATGTGGCCTTTGTTATAAGAGGCAACTAAGGCTTGCTGTCTTCTCAAAGGGAACATGCCTGCATAAAAGAGAAAGCACAATGGTAAAATGGTGTGTGGATACCACTGACTGCATTTGCCTGTGATTTACCAGATGTGGGAAAGAAGGGGATTAAATGGCACTGTTGGCTTGCAGTTCTTCATAGCTTGGCAGGATGGAAAGGAAAATTAGATCTGAGCTGAGAATTCCTTCTTAGAATCCAAAGGGTTCTCCTTTGGAACTCACGGGAAGAATCAGAGTGAAGAAGAAGAGAATATAGTGGAAGGGATGGAATATGCCTCTCAGATCCAACCTCTAGTAGAAATGAATGTGGAAAGCCATGATTCATCTTGCAGATAGGGGTCTTAATAAGGGCCTAATGCAAGAACCTAGGACAATCGGCATCAGCTTCAGCAATTGAGAAACTTTTAAGCAGCTACAGGGACTGAGAAAGATTTTTAGGCAAACAGTGAAACAGCCCCTCAGAGTCTAGTCCTTGAGGCTGTGGAGCATGGTGATGAATGAGACACTCTCAGTGATGTGGAAGCAGGCAAACTGAGGGATTTAATTACCCATAGTCCTTGAGCAAAGGGGCTTATGAGCTGGCTATGGCCATCTGAGGTCTCTATGAATATAACAAAGAAAGGACAGGTATTACCTAGACAGACAGGCATGAGAGAGATGGTTTTTGATGACCAGTTTACCAGACCCAATAGAACAGTGGTCACAGATGGATTAAGACACTGACTTAGCAGACACCTTGAGACTTGTACAGAACTTTAGAAAGTTTTCTGAGCTCCATGGATATAATCTTGATGAGGTAGAGAGAGACTCTGAAAAATCTGAATGAATTAGGCTGACATAAAAGTCTGGTTTGAAAAGTACAAAAGAAAGAAAAAGAAACGAAGGAAGGAAGGAAGGAAGGAAGGAAGGAAGGAAGGAAGGAAAGCAGGAAGTGAAGAGTCTGTCCAAGTATAGAGTTTGAATGAGAATGTCCCCCATAGGCTCATATAGTTGAATGCTTAGTCACCAGGGAGTGGCACTATTTTAAAGGATGAGGAGGTGTGATCTTGTTGGAGAAAGTGTGTCACTTGGGATGGGCTTTGAGTTTCAAAGGCCCAGGCCAGGCCTTGTATCTCCCTCTCCATCTGCAGGTCAGGATATAGCTGTCAACTACTTCTTCAGCACCAACCTGCTGTGCTTCCGCCATGCTCCCACTATGCTCTCCTCCATAATGGCAATGCACTAAACCTCTGAAACTGTAACCAATCCCCCAATGAAATGATTTCTTTTCTAAGAGTTGCCTTGGTCCTGGTTTCTCTTCACAGCAATAGAATAGTGGCTAAGACACCAAACCACTCAAAAGCAAAATGTCAAGATTTATATTGAGTCACAATTTTAAGGAAAAAACAGAAACCAATTGCTGTGAGTTTCTGGAAGGTCTTAAAGCCTGGGTAACAGTTTTAAAAATTAAAATAATGATAAAATAGTATAAGTGAGAAAGACTAAGCATGTCTGAAGTATGTGCAACAATCTCCCAAAAAATGCTGTGTACATTTCTCATAGGTATGGGATCATTTTAACAAGGTAAAGCAATTTACATATATACTCAGCTAATATCAGAGAATTTTAAAAACCAAATACAATTAGACTTAAAGACAGAGGTCAGAGATAATAAAGTAATAGTTGGTCACTTCAATACCTGACTCTCACTAATGTATATATCATCCATACCAAAAAGTAAGGGTAAAGATCATTACATTAAATATTTGTAGTGGTATTACAACTATATTTTAATAAATAAAGCTTGCCTGAATATCTGAGAGTAAAACAGTCCACTGGACAGTATTACAGATCAGGTGATGGTAACACACACATTAATCCCAGTAGCCACACTAGTTTCTATAGAAACCGGGCAATGCATGCCTTTAATCCCAGTAGTGCACACCTTTAATCCCAGCCCTAGAAAGGAATATAAAATGGGAGGAACAGCTCTCCGACACAGTCTCATTCTGAGATTCCTGGAGGCAGGATCACCATTCAGACTGAGGTGGAGGTAGGAGTCAGTGGCTAGCTGTTTTGCTGTTCTGGACTTCAGGTTGAACCCCAATTTCAGTCTCTGAGTTTTTAAAAATGGAAGGCTGTTTATAAACTAGAACACTTTTCAAATCCCAACACGATTTATAGATCCATTGCAACCTCTATCATACCAACAAAATTCTTCCTAGAACTAGGCAGGAAACCCAAATTCAACCCAGATGCTGAGCAGAAAGAACAAAGCTAAAGGCATCACAGTGCCTAACTCCAAGGCACATGACAGAATCACAGTAGCCAAGACAGCAGGAACCTGGCGTGGAAACAGACCAGTCGAACTGAACGCAGATCTCAGAAATAAACCTATACATGTACAGCCAACTGATTCTTGACAAAAATGTCAAACATATACATAAAAAAAAAACCAGTTTCTTCAAGGAATCGTGCTTGGGAAACTAGATGTTCATCTATACAAGATTGAATGAACCTTGAACCCTGGCCCTTGTCCTGTTCTAAAATCAAGTCAAAATAGATGAGAGACCATATTATAAGAAACTTAAACTACTGGGAATAAAACAAGAGCAACACATTAAGATATACCTGCAGATGCTGGGAAGCTGCTCTTCCAGAGGACCTAGGTTTAATCTCTAGTTGGATTTCTCACAGCTCTCTGCAACTCCAGTTTCAGGGGATCTAACACCCTCTTCTGGTGTGTGTGGGCCCCCGGCACGCACACGGTACACAGACACACACACAGGCAAAGCACTCACTCACATAAAATAAAAGAAATTAAAAAGACTTATGTGCAGGCAATGATTTTCTGACTCAGAGTCTGAAAGTACAAGAAATAAATGCAAACATTGACAACTGTGATTAGATAATATTAAAATCCTTCTACACAGCTAAGGAAACAACCAACATAATAACAAAGAAACAGCTTACAGAATAGAAGAAAGACACCTAAACTTTATCTGACATGTCAAAAACATCAAATTTCAAAGTGCTCAACTCTCAGAAAACACATGCCTCAAAAATGAAAATAGACATTAAGTATATGGAAAATTCTCATCATTAGCCATTGTAGAAATGATCAACTAAACTACAAAAGCAAACCATTTTCCCTAGTTAGAATGTCTCTATGATGATTATCTTTGTCAATTTCACACAATGTAGAGTGACTTAGGAAGGGAGCATTGGTGAGGAATGGTCTAGATTAGCTCAGGTTGTGGGCACGTCACTAAGGGATTTTCCTAATTCTGTTCATTGGGGTGAGAATGCAGGCAGCACTGTTCATCGGCTGGACCCTGGACTGAATAGAAAGGATGGAGTGAGCTGATATCGAAATGCATCCATCACTGTTCTCTGCTCTTCACTGCGGTTGTGCCTAGTTGCTTCAGGTGACTGTTGCCTTGACTTCCCCTGGATGATGGAATGTGTCCTGGAATGGGGAGCCTAATTCGCCTTAACATGGTTTCATCAGGATATTTTATCACAGCAACAGGAATCAAAACTAAGAGTATCTATTATAAAAATTACAATAAAAAATGTTGGCAACCATATGGATAAAAAGGATTCCTGCACACCGTAAGAGAGAATCTAAATTAGTACAAACATTAGAGAGAACAGAGTGGAGGATAATTTTTTAAATCTAAAAATAGAGTTACCATTTGATAGAACAACCTCACTTCTCAGAACGACCCCAAGAAATTGAAATCCACATGTGCCCAAGAGAAACCTAAACATGATTGTCTATGGTGCTATAAACAACAGCACATGGAATTAAATGAGATGCCCATCAATGCACGGATGAGTGAAGCTATATGCAATGAAATATAATCCTGTCATTCACAGAAAAGTGGGAAGTCAAAGGCTTATGTTAAGTAGAATCAGGCCAGTCAGGGCACAAGGACCAGTAATGGGTGTTTCCTCTCATGGCTAGATGATGTGGGATTCCTCTATGTATGCTATGAATATGTTTCATTACCACTGGTTAATAAAGAAGCTGTTTCAGCCTATGGCAGAAGAGAATAAAGCCAGGTGGGAAATCCAAACAGAGATAGAGAGAGAGATTAGGCAGAGTTGGGGAGACTCCATGTAGCTGCCAAAGGCGACAGATGCTGGAACTTACCAGTAGGCCACAGCCTCGTGGTAATACACAGATTAATAGAAATGGGTTAATTTAAGATGCAAGAACTAGCTAGAAATACACTTAAGCTATTGTCCAAATAGTATTAATATAGTTTCTATGTGATTATTCAGGTCTGGGCAGCTGGGAATGAAAGAGCAGTCTCTGTCTACAGGCAGAGACTGAAACATCAGCTGGAATGTAGGATAACGGTTAACCAAGTGCCTTAGTTAGGGTTGCTATTGCTGTGATGAAACATCATGACCAAAGCAACCTGGAGAGGAAAAGCCTTGTCTTATACTTCCAGAGCACTGTTTGTTCATCACTGAAGGAAGTCAGGACAGGAACTCAAACAGGGAAGGAACCTGGAGGCAGGAGCTGATGCAGAGGCCATGGAGGGGAGCTGCTTATTGGCTTGCTCCTAATGGCTTGCTCCGCCTGCTGTCTTATAGAACCCAGGACCATCTGCCCAGGAATCACTAATTAAGAAAATGTTCTACTAGCTTGCCTACAGCCCAGTCTTATTGGAGGCATTTCTCAATTGAGGTTCCCTCCTCTCAGATGACTATAGCTTGTGTAAAGTTGACAAAAAACTAGCCAGGACACAGAAGTTGGGTGTATACTATACTGAACATTGTAGAATTTATGCATGCCAATCAAAAAGACAATAAAGCATAGCTGAGGTGTGACTCAAAGTTAAAGTGTGTGCTTAGCAAACTCAAGGCTCTTTATTTGATACCCAGAACCAGAAAGGAAGGAAGGAAGGAAGGAAAAAAGGGAGGAAATATACTTTAAAATATATTTTTTACTACACTTTTCAGAATAAAGAAAGAGTGAGAGCCGCCTTTAATCCCAGCACTCGGGAGGCAGAGGCAGGCGGATCTCTGTGAGTTCGAGACCAGCCTGGTCTACAAGAGCTAGTTCCAGCGCAGGCTCCAAAGCCACAGAGAAACCCTGTCTCTAAAAACCAAAAAAAAAAAAAAGAGTGAGCACAATCTAGCTGTAACATTAAGATGACAGTAGGCTACTTATCACAATAACACTCACCGGATTTAGGGATCAAAAGAACTATCATCTTATTTTTACCTACATTACATTATGTACATGTTGTATGACCTACATTATTATGTTCCCCACAAATGTTAGTTTCATGCCTCCTTGAACCCTCAACTCTCCTGTAAAAGAAAAAAACCTAGACCAAATTTAGAGTGTATCCAACAATCTGAGTGACCCCCATCTTGGCTATGTTGATTACACTGGGCACTCCAGTTCCCATGCCTGGCTTCTAGTTTTACTACAGCCTGGTAATTTAAATGTTTTAGGCTCATCAGGACCATTTAGGAAAAGGAAATCAAGTAAAGTGAGTCCCTGGGCTCTACCAGGGACCTTGTGTAACATGCTTCTAAAGGACATCATCACGGAGACATGGGAGTGGCATGGACATGGTAGGAGGACCAACCAGTGAAGCAGACAAGTGACTCCTCCTGCCCAGTGGATGGATGGACACTCCTCATTCCAGTCCCCATGAACTCTCCTTCCCCCAAACTGAAAGATTTGTCAGTGATGAAGGAGATGGACTCAGAAGCAAAATTCCTTGGTCCAGTTATTAAACTCTCCATATTAAATTCAGAATAAGTTCAAACACATCTAAAAGATACCGCTTAGGCAAAAAGAGCTGCTGAAGGCCTCTCTGGATTCTCAGTGTCTACATTTGTGATGTTGGCATCTTGTGCACAGTTGGGTGGATTTCTTATTTGGTTTTCTATTTCATTTGTATGCAGAACCCTCTCAATGGACAACATATCTAAATCTCTGTGTGCATATCTTAGAAACCAATGATGAGCTTGCACTTGTATGTTTAAAATATACAAAGCTTGTTTATACTTTTAACATTTTCCTTCAGGAAATTTCATTCTATTTTATTTCTAAGTAAAAAAGACTCCCACAATGAACTACATAATGTGCTAGATAACCTAAACAGTATTTTAGGTGTGATTTAAACTCTCTTTTGTAAATGTTTTTTTGACACATTTATATATATCATTAAGGCTCTAAGCATAGAATTAAAATGCTAGGGCATTCTACCCTGCTGTGGCACCATAGGTCTCTCCTTAACAGCAGCAAGCAGATACCAGTTTTTACACAGGTTTTCTTCAATCTTGGGGAAAGATTACAGTGCCATATTTAACAACCAGCTATGCTGACTTTTTTCCCTTTCTTTTAAAATATCCTACTAAAACCAAAGCACAGGAGGATTAAAAATCCATCCATGTTCAGAATATGAAAGAAGTAAGGAAGAGCACATGCAGGCAAAGCACATTTAGTGGACAATGGGAAGATGGGAAGCAGGGGTGTGACAGTAGCGGCAGGCACAGTACACTCTAAAGAGCAAGTCACCTCTAAGGAACTTAACCCAAGCTTCAAGGAAAGGGCTATCAGCTAGAAGCCTGGCCATTGATCAAGTCCTGTTCACACCATGAGATGCCATGCTTTCATTAAGAACTGCCATATTTGGACAAATCTCTTTAAAAAAAAAAAAGTAGAAGTGGGGGTGGGAGGCTAGAGACCAAAGGAAACAACAAATAAAGCAAGAGGGCATCCTGAAGTGTGAAAGTCTAAGGACCTAATATCACCAATGTTAATGGGGGAACATCTCTCATCCAAAAACCCAAAACAATTTCAGATTCAAAGCATTGTAGGAAAAGAGTTGGGGTATTTCATTTCTTCTCTTTGTTTGTTTTATCTTGTTATTAAAAGTGGTCAAACTCTTACAAAATCCATAAACTTCTAAATTTATCACACTTCTGGTCCCCAACATTCTCATAAGCCATCTTCAGGCTACAACAGTACTCACACTTCATGATGAAGAGGAAGAAGAGGTTAGGATTGTCACCAAAGGGCTAGGGATTCTAGGTCTATTGTTCCTCCTCATTAGAAAGATTATGTGCCAACAGTGTGGTGTCACACACCTTTAATCCCAGCACTCAGGAGACAGAGGCAGACAGATCTCTGTGAATTCAAGGCCAGGCTGGTCTACAAGGGCTAGTTCCAGGACAGCTAGGGTTATTACACAGAGAAACCCTGTCCTGAAAAACCCAAAATAAATAAATAAATTGTAAAATATTTAAAAAAAGGAAAGAAATAAAGAAAATAGAAAGATCATGTGCAACAACAAAAGTGTTGGCGCACAAGCATGGGAACTGCATTAGGTCTTTCGTTGTGTTAGGTCCCTTAGAGTAAGGGAACAAGAAACAGTTTACAGGCACATACACCAAATTCCTCAACAAAAGCTAAACAAAACTGGACAGAACAAACCCCCATCAAAGACCTAACGCAATGCTGGTAACTTTCCTGCCAAGCTACTTCCCAGAGAAAGGTGTGCGTAGAAGCTGAAAACTAATGAACAATCAACCAGACAGTGTAACAGCATGCCTGGGGACTATTTCACAGCTGAAATACATTCCAAGAAAAGAAAAGAGAGGGGAGGGGAGGGAAGGGGAGGAGAAGGGAGGGGAGGGAGAGGAGGGAAAGGGAAGGGAAGGGAAGGGAAGGGAAGGGAAGGGAAGAGAAGAGAAGAGAAGAGAAGAGAAGAGAAGAGAAGAGAAGAGAAGAGAAGAGAAGAGAAGAAAATGGGAATTAAAATTAGGAACATTGACTGAAAAGACTAAGATGCACAACCCAACTGGTTCACTCTCCTATTTTCAGCATAGACAATAACAACTACAAATAGCACAGTAAAAATCAAAGAAATAATTCATGTCCCTGATTAGAAGAATGTAAACTCAGTTAACTCCCCAGTCCACAAAATGAAGGGTGGGGTCAAACCCATGCTGACATTCTGAGCTTTATAATGCTCACTGACTGATGCAGCAGCAGTTATGACAGCAAAGCCAAATGACAGGAATCGTGGAAGGCAGGGGAACACTAACATGAATGAACAGGAGGGAAGCAATTTGATTAGATTCACACAAAAGCAATACTCTATAAAATCCAGTAGTGTCTGACTTCAAAAAAGAGTGAAGTCAGACATTCCCAGCCAAACAGTCCAAGTCTAAGACAAACTGGTTCATATTACATACTGAAACTGTTACTTTCGTAAGCACAACTGTTTAGATGTTATCTAGAAGGTACTCTGCCAAAATAACAGTAAAGCGTAGCGTTTGGATCAGTTTCTCAACCAGATACACCAAAAGAGGAGGCCAGAGTAGGAAGATCTTTGAAAGAAAAGGGGCATCCGACAAAGTGAATGAGCTAAAAAGTGTTTTCACATGCAAATAAACAAAGCAATTAGAATGGGAAAGTTAAGGAAGGAAACATGTTTCAAAGGTGCTAACACAGAAGACCTAAGACTGACATTTATCTAAATACATATTTTAATTACACTTTTTGTTTATTCTGCCTGTGTGTATGTGTGGGGTCATGCATGTGCAGGTCGGAGGGCAACTTGAGGGAGTTGGTTCTCTCCTTCTACTATATGTGTCCAAGGAACTGAATTCCATTAGCCTGGCTTGGTGGCTAGTGCCCTCACACACTGAAATATCTCTCCAGCTCATTCATGTATATTTTCAAAAATAGGGTGTAAATACACAATACAAAGATTTAAAGAAAATAGTTGGAACTGGAGAATGCACGATAAAGAAAGCTAAGGCAATGGCCTTTCAGCTCTATGATCTTGAGAAATTTCAGTGTATATTTTAATATCATGAACACACAGGTGTCTCCAAACCCACAAAACTTTACTTCACAACCATCACAGATTCACATATAAACATGCACATATGGATCCACAACAACACATAAAAGCATATATTACAATTTCTCTTGTCTTTTTTGCTTAGGCAGTGGGTTGCATCATGCTGCTACTGACCAATACTATAGTATGCTAAAACCCACCAGCCCAGGGAAAGATCAAAATTAAGGTATAGTCTTTACTGAATGAGTATTACCTTTGCACCATTGCCCACTATTTCAAAAATCATACATGATCATCATTATCTCAGCTCTGTATAGATATACATAAGGATTGTGCATTAATAACTATGTGAAAGTTTCTACACATTTCCAACTTTAGCAACTTTCTCCCTATAATACTAAGGGAAAATTCAAGCTAATAAAAGCATATGGAAATACCCTTTGTCAGATCTACTTAAGAATCCACACACCGCACACAGACTCAACTCCTGCCAAGAAAAATGACAAACATTGAAAATCTCCAAGACAAAAGTGGAAATCGCATAGAATTTCCACCTTGGTATCTAATTGGCATTAGGAATCCTACCTGTGCAGTGTCTAGGACAGTATACACCAGTATAGAGGACATAATCCCCTATGCATAGATGTATCCTTATAGAAAACAGTCTCTACGTTCTCAGATGAGGGACTAAACTCTCCTGCTCCTATTTTTCATACATGGCTTATACTAAGGCAAGAAAGCAACTGTTAGCTAAAAACGGCACTGGAGGCTGACCAACTTGTCAAATAAACCTTTCTCTTATGAAAACCCAGGGAAGACAGCCCGCAAGGGTGCCTATCCTATAGGGTAGACGCAGAACCACACTATTTTAAAACTGGGGGTTGCCAGATGGCTCAGCAGGCAAAAAAGTTCTTGCTGCCAATTCTGGGGTCCAGAATTTGATTCTCAGGACCTACACTATCCTCTAACCTCCAGGAGTAGCACCCCATAATAAAAATAACCGAGGAAGATATCTAATGTCCACCTCTGGCCTCCACATGCACACATATATACATATACACAAAAATATCCAACTATAACACTATTCAAAGGTCAAGTTTCTTATACCCTATATTTGAGGTTGATGGCTCATTATATTTTATACTCTGCTTTGCTCAGCTTAATGTTGTTGTAATCACTTTTCTGTTGGCTACATATACACTAGGCCAGAGCTTTACCTATGAGCTACATCGCTCATCCAGTTGTTATGAAATTTTAGTACATGACAGCTTTAACAATGATTTCCAACAGCAGTTACAATTAGGACTTGACAGCCACCTGAGACCACGTTAGTATCAAAGGGCTATCTATGGTGATCTGGGTACCCTGTGCTGCCACTGGGGCCATGATGGCATCCAGCCTGAACTTCTCCCTAGGGTCATATCTGGATCTGCAGCAGTCAGGGTCTGAGTTGATGTCGGTGGCTGTTGTTACAATTGAGGGCTATGCAGATGCCTGGTGTCTGATCATCCACTTGAGAACATGTTGGTATCCAAGGTCAGGCTGCCGCCAGGACCACACTGCTCTGGGTGACCCACATTGTCAACAGGGCCATAGATATATCCAGGCCCAAGCTACTGCCAAGGGCAATGTCTGGGTCCATGGTCCTGCTGCGGCTGGGGTCTTGCTAATGTCCATGGCCTGTGTTACCACAATGTGCCATAGAAACCATGCATGTTGAAATCCGAAGGCTGTACTGAGCCAACTCTGCCCTTCACCAGCCCTGAGATAGCTAGCCCTGTTCCATACCAGTCACTAGAGCAGGAAAGCTGGCCCAACCTCTCATGGGAGAGCTGGCCCACATACTAGAGAGAGGTAGTCCCACCCCCACCTGAGTGGGGTGGTCCCCCTGTCCCAGACTGACCTGCTCAGCTACTACCCAGGCCCACATCCTGGACCCTGGGTTGGCCCACCCTAACATCTACCCCATCTTTGACCTGCTAGAGAGTGTAAAGGGATTGGTCCTGTGGAACCATATATAGCCACAGGATCTCCATGACTCAGGGCAACAGCAGGATATCTGAGAGTTTTGATGAGGGTCCAGTGATGATGGTGTGTCAGAGGCCTTGAACCAGACCAATGACTCAATCCTATGAACATCTGCAGGAGGGGCTGGTTGAGCAAAAGGGTATACTGCATGACATGCCATAGTTTCCAGCACCACTGGGATAAAGGAAGAGAGGTGCTGGAGAGGTGAGAAGGATGCAGAAGCAATGTGGGTGTTGTGTTTGTTTTGTTCTGTTTTTAATTAATTTTTTTGCGGGGGAAGATGCTACAAGAATAAGAGGCAGATATATAGAGACTGGGAGGTGAGCAGGATTGGGGTACATGGTGTGTGTGATGTTCCCAAAGAATCAATAAAGAATTATGATATAAAAAATTAAGACTAGAAGGGTCCTATTTAATGTGGTAAAAGTGGAAAAAAATTGGCAACGTGTTCTAAGATGGCCAGAGTCAAGTAGACTGTAGAGGGGGTGGCACTGTTACTTTGAGGAATGGGACAAAATAAGATAATATTTCATCAAGAACTATATATGCAAAGGGAACTGAGTGAGGGCTTGGTGGTCTCATGATCCCTAAATGATTCAACTCAGGAGGACTCTTTTCCTTGGCTAGCTCATTATAAAGAAATCATATGGGGCAAGGGTTGAGTCTTTCTCACCCTCTCTCTTAGATGTGGTGTTCAATGTTCTCCTTTAGCACCTATGGAACTCGGGTAACTTCAGTGCCCACCACTTTGTTGAAATCTACTGAAACATGGGTCACTGGTGGAGAGGTGGAATTCTCTCTCTGGCTCCCTCCATCCTACCTAAGTGTGGGAATTCCAACCCTCTCACCCTGTGTTTATTCACCACTAACTAGCTCCAGACTGAGGTCAGAAAGTGACCCAACTTGAGCCAATGTAGTTGCATTAAGGGGGGGGGGGGCTGTAATCTAGAACTTTCAAAATTTATTGTTTGGGGTTTTTTTTAATTGTTTTGTTTTGTTTGGCTCTGGACGAGGTAGCAGGGACAAAGACCAGATGCACTCTGTGTTAAATCACACCAAGTAAACTAAAATGGCAGAATGGGGGCAATTTAACGTTAATTCAAAGCTTAGTGAACTGTTGAGAGATTCCTAGGAGAGGAGCTTGCGGAGAGGAAGGTGGAATCTGGGACAGAAGGACATGAGTAAAGAAGAAGCTGACAAAAGAAGGGCCTGAGAGCACAACTAGGTTGTCACCATGATGTCACCCGAAAGCCTCTAATGAAGGAAAGAATTCACGGGCTCATTCCATAACATGAACTTTAACAGTCATCCTAGTCCTGCGACAGGGATATAAGAGACCTGAAATAAACCCTGGGGCCCACACCCTGTCTTCAATCATAGAGCAGGTGAAGATGCTGAAAGCCCCTGATTATAACGGTTCAACTTCTTACAACTTCAGGATAGTACACACTGCGAAGGTGATTTTTCCGTCAGTGGACACTCTGCTTGGAATTTTCCATGATGATATTTCCCTGAACTAAAAAGATATATAGTACTGTACTACTCCCTGATGCTGGGTATCATTAACTCCCAGTCAGCCACAGGAGCATGAGAGGAAATAACCAAACAACCAGGACTCAGTTAGACATGGTGCTCAGCAGCTGTGCTTTCTGATTTACAAACTGAATCTTCTAAGGGGTGTTTTGGGGGGATACTGAGGAGTGAACCTTGGACCTCAAGCTCCCCCAAGAATCTCCACCCTGCCAAGTATGTGTTCAACTTACAATATTATTATCTGACAATGAGTAGATCAAGACATAACCCTAGCATGGGCAGAGAAATTTCCTAGCAAGTGTGGAACCTTGGGTTTGAACCCTAGTAACAGACAGAAAAGACAATGCCAGATGTAACTTAAAGAACATTTGTACTGAAAAAGAAGCCTCTTAGAAGACATAGAGAACACTGGAGGGCACAGACTGCGGGAAAACATTTGCATGTGTTGCCCACATGAGCAGTAAATAACTGGGAAAGGCACACTCCCACAGGCCAAGACTGGGCATGGAACTCACTCTGCCTTCTGCCTGGGACTGCCCACATTTGAGAAGTCATACAGCAAAGCTGACTTATCCAACAAATGGGTGGACTAGATAGCTTCCTGGAGGGAAACCCATGTGAATTAACATATCGTGTTGCACGGGTGGATTAACTTTTTGGATTGTAAAATAACAAAATGTAAACGTGGTATGAAGAAACATGGTTCCTTTCTGTTTGTTTATACTAGGGAAGCCCTAATCAAAACATCAAATCAAAGCATAAAGGGAGAAAATTATATATGTGTGTGAAAAAATTACATGGCTATAACTAGGAAAAAGAAAAATCAAAATGCAGAAACTCCACACTGGTGCTTAAGATGTAGAAAGCTGCAAAGAGAACAGCTCCCACCAAAGCAACAACAAATAACTGTAACGCCTGTGAGCCTGTGAGGATCACAAAAAAGTTGAGGGAAGTCCATTCCAAAGGATGCTGAAGGCCTCCGAGGGCATGAGTTGCTTTTTGTGGAAGTAAGACTGCCATAAAAGCCAGTCATAAGAAAGCAGCCAAAATTTTAACTACTTCTTAAAGCAAAAGGTAAACTGAGAAAGTCCTCCCCTCCGCTGCCTCACTCACAAGAGACGGGGGAGGCAGGATGTGCACTTACTCTTTAACAAGGTGCTAGATGTGGTACTGGTGGCCAGAGAAGAGGCATAAAGCATGATCATCTGGAATATTCTCACACACTCTGCAAGAGGCACAGCAAAGACAGGAGCCAGAAAGTGCCTATGGGGGGGGGGACACAGTTGACCCTCCTTCCCAAGGCACCACACACCCTGGGAAGAAAGACCCCTCATTTACAGGACACCACAGTGATAAAAACAGAAGTCATCTACCATAGTGGGGAGCAACTGGTCCCCGTTCCAAACCTAACTCTCTCTGGGTACAAGGGAAAGTTCAGTTAGCAATGAAGCAAGAGCAGAAGCATAAAAAATGTACCATGTTGGGCCTGCCTGAGATGAAGTTGAAGAAAAGGAACCAAGAAATAGCACTGTTTCTAAGGCAGGGGTTGCTCATAGTAACAAGCAGCTCCCATCGACCAGTGGGGAAGGACAAGCACAAGAAAGGAGGACATCTTTGTGATACAGATGACAGATGGGCCTTTCAAGCTGGGACTATCATAGAAGCTCTGAAGAGATGTGCTTGCAAGTAGAGCACTGACCAAGGCAGCAACCCAGAAACTCTTGCCTAAAGACATGGGAGGTTGTGGGAGACTGGGGTGATGAGGGCCACAGCAAACCACAAACACAGCTCACCTTCAGGTGTGACTGGCTGAAGTCAACTGCTGAAAGGAAGATTGGGCCTGCTTCTGAGCATGAATGCTTAGCTCAGTCTCCTATTATGCATACACACCCGGATAGTCACTCAAAGTGATGAGATTCACATGAGAAAATGCTCTGGGCAAGGCAACACAAGCATTTAGTCCCAGCAATTAGCACTTGGAAGACAGAGACAGGAAGATTTCTGTGAATTCAAGGCCAGTCTGGTCTCCATTGCAAGCTCTCCTCTAAGAAGGGAAGAGGGGAGAGAAGAGGAGAGAGTGGAGGGAGAATGGACTGACCCAGAGATGATGCTGGAGCAACGGTAAAAGCAAAACTAGAATCTATTTTGTGTGTGTGTGTGTGTGTGTGTGTGTGTGTGTGTGTGCGCGCGCGCACATGTTTGCACATATGTGTGGGTGGGTGGGTGCACATGTTTGGTCATGATACAAATGTGGAAGTCAGAGGATAACTTCAGGTATCACTCCTTGCTATTCTCTAAGACTGTGCGTTGACAGAGGTTTCTGTCCTGCCTGGTCCAGCAGCCGTTCGGGCCCAAAGAAACACACAGAGGTCTACATTATTTATAAACTCATTAGCTCAGGCTTCTTATTTACTCTTACATCTTAAATTAAGCCACAATTCTTGTCTGTGTTAGCCACATGGCTTGATACCTTTTATCAATGAAACATTCTCCTCTTGCTTCCTCTGTGTTTGGGTGACTACTGCAGACTCAGCCTTTCTTCTTCCCAGAATTCTCCTGTTCTGGTTGCCCCACCTACACCTCCTTCCTGATTACTGGCCAATCAGCATTTTATTAAAGCAAGACAAGTGACAAATCTTTACAGGGTACAAGGCCACTGTCCCATAGCACTCCCCCCCTTTTTTTTTTCAAAACAAGAACTCTGAATCTAATCTCCTTTGTTTAGCTTTTTTCCAGACCATTATCCATAACAACTTGTAACCAAAACTCTAAACAAAGATGAACATCCATAATCCATTTTTTAGGAATGTGGGCATAGTTTTCTAGGCTACTCCCTGCTGACTGGGGGCATTGACAATCTTATGGGAAACTAGAAAATTTAGGATTGTGGTCAAGCTCTGACTGGAATATTCTCTGAGGCTTGATCATCTCAGCCAGCAGTCGTGAGGCTATTCTGGATGTAGAACTCGGAGGAAACTCCAACACAGGTCCTCTAAAATTGATTTAAAAACCAATAATATTGATAAAACCAGTTGGGAAACTATAAATTAAACAACATACTGCTAAATAATCATTGAGTCAAAGAAGTTACAACATACATGACCTGTGTGATAATCTTTTGAAAGGAAAATGAAAAGTTTCTTGGACAAACAGATGTCAAGAGAAATTATTATAAGCACAACAGGAAATAACAAAGGATCTTCAGGTAGAACAAAAGAAAAAAGACACCATATGGAAATTTAGGTTTATATAAGGAAATAAAAAAAAATGTTGAGAACTTGGGCTGAAGCAGTAAGTCAGCAATTAGGAATGCCCACTGCTCTTCAGAGAACCTGGGTTCAGCGACATTGGCTAATGCCATCTCACAGTTGCCTGTCACTCCAGTTTCAGAAGTGATGGAGAGTTAATACTTTATCTCTTCTGTGGGCTTCTATACGTGTGGTGCATACAGACTCATGGTGGCACACGTACATGTGCACACACACACATAAATCAATCAATCAATCAATAAATAAATAAATAGAACAAATCTTTATTTTTTCCAAAAAGAACTACCTCTTTCTGGAGAGGTGGAAAAATAGATAATTATGAAAGAGTTTCCTCTTATTCTTAATCTCTGCATAGTACAACAGTCTAAAGTCAACATGGCAATTCACTTGTGGGTTAGAGAATGACTCCGGAAGCAGAAGCCTAAAGAAAAGCACACTACACACTATGTAAAATGGCATACTGTTTGAATGGACACCAGGCATGACTGTTACATATATTAATCTTTCACTCATGACCCCATAAAAAATTCCCTTTTGAAAATGTGTAATTTGTTTTTTATGAGACAGTCTCTATCCCATTTCCCCAAACCCAGACTTGAAACAGACTATCTTTTTTACCAATCTCTGCTGTCATAGAGATGGAGGTAGTAGGCCCACCAGGACCCAATAACACTAGACCAATGAAAAAAATCAAATTTGTAGTTTAAAACCATTCCATGAGAAAAAGCAGAAGCAGAGCTTACTGCTAAAATGTTCCAAAGAAATAAAAATTCATACCAATTTAGCATGAATCATTCTAATGTAAAAATGATGGAAATATTTGCAATCTAACAGTACATGAACGTTGCTGCTGTGGTACAAAACTAAAGACATCAAAATACACAGAATTACAAATCAGTAACTTACAAATAAATGAGAACATTCTCTTTAGATATAAGGGCACCAATAAGAACTAAAACTATAAAATTATGGGAGAACGACTCATGAGAGAAAAATCATTATTGAGGCAGGGCAGAAAGAGGAACTTTGGGGAACATGAGAATGAGGACGTACCCCTCATCATGGAATCTGCTTGAAGTCTTTGTTGGCAGAGAAGAAAGGGCAGCAATTCCCGACTGCTGATGGCTTTCTCTGCCTAGCTATGAAGCTGCAGTTTCCTAGGATTCTCGCGTGACACCCCATTTACCAGGGAAAGGACATGTACCAAACACCTGTGGGGCCCTGGGTGGCTCCTGGTTTTACCTCCTCAGATTATAATCCCACCCAAGTTTGTTCCACATAAGATATGTGAACAAGGACCCATAGTGAATTATGAGCTAGTCATGTAGCCTAGGAATAATGGGTTTGATTCAAAGTAAACCACGATGAGAAAGAAAGTGGACAAAAGGTGCCCATTATGTAAGACCACCCCCTCCTGATTGGATGAGCAGCACATGACGCCACTGTTGGGCCAAGTGCAGTGGGTAACACATGTCCCTTTGGTGTGATGAGAATATTCCAGAACTTAGTCACGATAGTTTTACAATACTATGAATGTGCCAAATACCAATGAGTTATATTCTTGAAATTATCCATTTTTATAATGATAATTTTAAAATTAACAAAAATCAGGTCCAACAGTACGTGAAAATAATATACCATGACCAAGTGTGGTTTAACCAAGAAATGCAAAGATTGTACAACATGAAGAACTAGCTCAACAGGGGCTGGAAAAGGACTCACCAGTGAAAAGCATTTGCTGAGCAATCATGAGGACCAGAGTTCAGATCCCAGCACCCACATAACAAACTGAGTGTCCTGTAAATACTCATAACTCCAGCTCCAAAGGATCCAGCACCCTATTGTGGCCTACACATATGGGCACATGTATGCACACGCACATGCACCTACATTGGAACAAATATAAATTATTAAATTCTTTTTAAAAAATAGGTCAAAGTAATTCTTAAAAAGGAACACAGAAGTACCTCACTGAACGCATAAAGAATTGTTAACAGGAGCCAGATCTGGTGGTGTGTACCTTTAGTTGCAGCACATAGGAAGTAGAGGCAGGCTCTGTGAGTTTGAGACCAGCCTGGTCTATGAAGTGAGTCCCATGGCAATGTAGAGAGTCCTTGTCTCAAAAAAAAAAAAAAGAACAAGAAAATAATAATAGTTAACAAAACTCAAGATCCATTCATTCAGTAAATAAAAAGCCTATTAGCAGAGGTGTGAGTGAGGTATCCCTGAAGATGTGAGCATGGGACAGTTGCCTCCATTTTTCATCTGTCTTGTGGCAGCATAGGAAGGAAAAAGAAGCCATCCCACCATGGGAGAGCTATCCTGATCCCCTCCAGCTACAACACTTGGCAGAACAGGCCCTGCACCCCGCCAGAGCAGCCCAACAGAGCCAACCCTGCTAGCAGAGGTGTGGGTGAGCCAGCCTTGAAACCATGAGCATGGAACAGCTGTTCATTTCCCATCTTGCAGACCAACCCTATAGCTGCCCAGACCCAGAGCTGCTGTGAGCCTTGCTCCAACCTGGGATGGATGTATGAAGGCGACACAATGCATAAATTGCCACCACCTGTGTCACACATGTGGCCTCCACATAGCTTGGGCTGTTTTTATTTATACAATTTCAATGGTTTGCATGAACAGTTTTACAATCAAATTTGTTTCCTTAATTTTCTAAACATGGTTACAATAACTGCCAGTTTGTTCCTTTGTTTCTTTCCTCTTCTGTCTCCCAACTTCCCCACCAGGAGGCAACCATCACCTATTTGATCTGTTGCTCTAATGTTAGAAGAATAAGCACTATTGCAAGCAACAAAGGAAGTTTCCTACTAGACACACCTACAGATAGGACAGAGTGCCCAGTTGGCAGCATTTGTGGTTACAGTGTCATGCAGGATGAGGGACAACTTTGTCACTGGTGGTTAATATTTACATCTGGGTTCTCACAATCAACTCGCCAGCTGAAGCTGGATCAATTCATTCTATATTCTGTACACATCATCTCCTATGGGGATATTTTTTCTATCAACCTATAAGCATAACTTAGAAACTTACTCTTAATAGCTGGCACTGTTTATTGCTTGTTCTCATGTCCTTCTCCTCTGAACTTCCTACAGTATTGACATAGCTATTAGAAACGAGGGCATTAAGGGTTTCTGTGATTCTGCTTCATTCCTTGTTCCTAAACTGTCCCCATTAACTCTTGATATCATCTATTTATTAGCATTTCTCCAAGACTCTTGTGGTTGAAATCATTCTCTCCAGAATAGTTGTGCAAATATGTAATATTAAACTTCATGAACCATTGTGACTCTTTCAGTATAGTCATGGAGTGTGACATCCGTTCTTGAGAGATGAACTCATGGTCAAACCTGAATATCAGGTTCACTGTATATTTTTAACAACTTTCCCTCTGGCTCACTCAGAGGAGAGTCATCAGGGAGATGTTTTCCTTTAGTAATAGCTATTTTATCTCTGATTGAGAAAGTGAGGATAAAGGCAGGAGGAGAGTCATCAGGGGGATGTTTTCCTTTAGTAATAGCTATTTTATCTCTGATTGAGAAAATGAGGATAAAGGCAGCCAGCAATATGGTTTGTATAGCAAAAGTAAGGAGACCACATAACAAATATGTTCTTGGGTGATGCCCAGAATTATGAAGCAAATTGTTCACAGGCTTTGCCAGTGAATTGGGGTCTCTCTAGGGCCTTGCCACAAGGAGAGCTGGTTCATGCTATTCCCAGGCCTTGTCCCCTAAACAATCCACATGACTCTAGCCATAGACCCAGTTTTATGACTTAGCCTGCTCCAACATCTATCCCATCTATGATCCACTGGAGCATGTGAAGGTACCTGACCTGCAGACCCAAAGCTGCAGGATCTCTGCAACACAGGGTACCAGAACAATGTCCAGGAAGAGTACTAGTGGGGGCCCAGCATTGAACAGGTAGTAGAGACCAGTGGAGACCAGGGGCATCAAATAAGAACAATGACCCTTTGCAACAAACACTTGCAAGAAGAGATGTATGGATCGATGGATATACAGTGTGACTTGTTGGGTCACACTGCAGCTTCCATGATGATATTTTTAATTCCTTCCCTTTTCTCATATTATTATCTGCATTTTTTCTCTTGAATTTGGTTTTATTGGGGGGAGGGGCAGAGAACAGATTTGAAGGCATGGGGAATAAATGGGATCAAGACACATGATGTAAAAAGTGTAGAATAAATAAATTTTATTAAAAATAAACAAATGAAAGCCTCTCATTAAATAAAAGACACATGCAGCCAAACAACAAAAATGTACTTGTTTGTGGAAGAAGATATCAACTCTTCTAAGACCGGAAACAAAGCAAAAGCACTTACTCTCAATTCCTGAATTCAACTGTATCATGAGAATCGTAACCAGCAAAATTAGTCAAGAACAGGCTGAAGAGACAGCTGTGTAGGTAGAGAGCTTGATAAAGAAGCATGGAAACCTGGGTCTGCTTCCACAGAAGCCATGTACAGCCAGACACAGCAACATACATTAGTAATCCCAGCACTCCTTGTGCAGGGTGACCAAGATAACCAGGGTGCCCAGGAAGCTCACAGGCCAGCTAGCCTTACACATGCAGAGGTGAATAACAAAGACCATGTGTCAATGTGGAAGGTGAGAACTAATGCATGCAGGTCTCTGCCCTCCACACATGTGCTGCAGCTCATACACACATGTGTGTGTGCACACACATACACACACTCACACACACATGCACACATACACACATTCATATATACACTGAATCCTAAGTTCTTATTTTAATTAGTTGAGATGAAGAATAAAGAGAAAGCAAACAGAACTCTATTTTTAGGGGTCATAATGTCCAATTTTGTGTAAACATCCAAAACACAGCATACAGAACCAAAACCAGGTAGATAAGCATAGCCCAAGGTCTAGCACCCTGCTCAGTAGCCTTCACTGTTGACAGAGGTTTCTATCCCACCAGATCTCATAGCCATTCATCCCAAAGAAACACACAGAGACCGACATTAATTATAAACTGGTTGGCATATTAGCTCAGGCTTCTTATTAATTCTTATATCTTATATTAACCACAATTCTTGTCTGTGTTAGCCGCATGGCTTAGTACCTTTTATCAGTGAGGCATTCTCATCTTGCTTCCTCTACATCTGGATGATAACTGCAGACAGATTTTCCTCTTCCCGGAATTCTCCTGTTCTGGTGCCCCCCCCCATACTTCCTGCCTGACTACTAACCAATCAGCATTTTATTAAAACAATACAAGTGACAAGTCTTTACAGGGCACAAGACCATTGTCCCACAGCACTCCCCCCTTTTTGTCAAAACAAAAACTCTTAATCTAAACTCTTTTGTTTAGTTTTCTTCCTGATAATTATCCATAACAATTTATACCCAACACTTTAAACAAAGAAAAACATCCATAATCCATTTTTAAGGAATGTGGGCATAGTTCTCTAGGCTATTTCCTGATTGGGGGTGCTGATTATCTTACAGAAACCTAAAGAAAATTTAGAATTATGGTCAAGTCCTGACTGGAATATTCTCTGAGGCTTGGTCATCTTGGCCATCAGTCTTGAAGCTGTTCTGGATGTAGAACTCAGAGAAAACTCTAACAGAGGACCTCTGAAATGTTGGATCATTTGAGCCATCCATTCCTATCAGAGATTTTTCAGGGGGTCTTCCTTGATCAAAACTGATTTTTCTTAACCCACAGTGACTCCACAACCTCTCATTTTCAGTGGAAACAAAAGCAAAACCTCTTCTCCAAAGTAACATATCTTTTGACTTAAATTTTTAGGTCAAGGCATTTTCAAAATATATATGTTAGATTATTCCAGCAACATCTATAATCAAATGTCTTTTAAGCAGCTGTTTCTTCTTCCTCAGCATCAAACAGTTCAAAGACAACACAATAACATACAGTATCCAGATTCTGTGTATTTTCCATCTTTACATGACTTTATTTTAAAGTTTATTTCTTTTATTTTTATTTTTAACTTTTGGTTTTGTAAGATAGGATTTCTCTGTGTATCTTTGACTGTCCTGGAACTCATTCTGTAGACCAGACTATCCTTGAGCTCACAGAGACCTGCCCAATTCTGCCTCCCAAGTTCTGGGATGAAAGGTGTGTGCTACCACACCTAACCACTCCTTTTATTTCTTTTTTTAAGAACTTTATCATTTTCTTTTCTCTCCCAAGCCTATATGTATTTTTTAAACACACTGTAAACCATTTTGAGATTTTTTTTGTCTGAATCTATCTTTATTGTTTCCTCTCTTTTTCTGACCATATGAGTCTTTAATTTACTATGTAATATGGCTAGGATTAAAGCCATGGCTTTTGGAGAGGGAGGGTTCTTCTGTATTTCTGTGCTTTGATTGGTTAAATAAAAAGGATGCCTGGCCTGTAAGATAGGACACAGCCCTTAGGTGGGTAGAGTAGACAGAACGGAAAGTGGTGAGAGAAAAGGGAAGTGTGCCAGTCACCATGAGGCTCCCACCGCAGATGGATGCAGGTTAGACTTTTCCATAAGTCACCACCTCATGGTGACATACAGACTTTTATAATGGGTTAGTTTAGATGTGAGAGCTAGCCAAGAAAAGGCTAGTGATAATGGGCTAGGCAGAATTTAAATGAATCCAGTTTGTGTGTGATTTGTGTATTCCGGGTATAGCCATGTGGACATGTGGCTGGGAGCCGGGCAGGACACAGCCCGCTGCTCCCACCATTTACAACAGGCTTTGATGGCTGGATTCATCCCATTCCTTTGCTTTTTGAGAGTCTAGCTTCATGGTGGAGTTACTGGTGGGAGCCATGTTTGTTGCCACAACTCTATAGAGTTTCAAGGTCCCTGTCCCTACCAAGAAGCATGCTATTGGCTGTTCATCAACACCATTTAAGTGTCTGGTGGCAGAGCCTCTTAAAAGAGCTACAAGGTTTTTGCAGCTAAAGTTAAATCAGGAAGCCTCTCTTAAATGAGACATACTTGCCTCTAGGAAATAGAGCCCACCAGAGAAAATGCTATTACCAAGAAGCTATGCTTAACTCTGTTTTGTGTGTGTGTGTGTGTGTGTGTGTGTGTGTCTAAAATTACTTCCCAAGCTCTCTCAAGTTTTAAGTGGATTTAGTTGTCCATGTTGGTGCCATTTGTTGACAGAGGTTTCTGTCCTGCCTGGCCCTGCAGCCATTCATCCCAAAGAAACACACAGAGGCTTTCATAAACTATAAAAAGGTTGGCCTATTAACTTACGCTTCTTATTAACTCTTATATCTTACCTTAATTCATAATTCTTGTCTGTGTTAGTCACATGGCTTAGTACCTTTTATCAGTAAGGCATTCTCATCTTGCTTCCTCTGCAGCTGGGTGGTGACTTCAGACTGAGCTTTTCTTCTTTCTAGAATTCTCCTGTACTGGTGGCCCAAACTAATTCTTCCTGCCTGGTCACCCTGCCTTTACTTCCTGCCTGGCTACTAACCAATCAACATTTTATTAAACCAATACAAGTGACAAATCTTTAGGGGTACAAGACCATTGTCCCATAGCACTTCACCCTGTGAAGACAGCAAAGAGCAGGACACAGCCTAATGCATCTTCCCAAGAAGGAATTTAGCAAGAATAGGAGTTCTCAAACACTGGGTTTTTATCCACGAAAATGGAAAGAGGCAGTGATACTGCCAACAAATGGATATGTTCCAGGAATTTCCACACTTGCTTCTGACAACTGAGATTACCTAGAATTTGCAGAAAGTAAAGAAAATAATAGGGAGATACTACAGATACACACAACATACATGAGTAGATAGACCACATAACAAAATAACAGGTGTGCTTCTCATTAATACATAGCAGCATTAGGGCTTAAAGTTGCTTCTTTTTGGCTTTTCAAATTTACCATGTATAGTTTTATAGTAACTGTTTACTTTTGTGGAAAATTTTATTTTTAAATGGGAGAAAGACCAAAATAACTAATTGGAAATAAATATTGTAGCAGAGCATATAGAGATGTGTTCTTCAATACACAAAGAGCTTTAGAAATCAATTAAGGAATGCATATGTGTACACATATATGTATATAACAAAAATTAATGAAAACAAAAAGGCCATATAGTAGAAAGAGAGCAAGGAGGAGTATATTGAACACTTTGGAGGAAGAAAGGAAAGGAAGAAATGATGTAATTATATTATAATCTCAAATTTAAAAAGTTTTTAAATCAATTAAGAAAAATATTGTTGAGAAACCAAGAAAAGCATAAACAAACAAAAACTAGATATGAAATGCAAACTCCTTATAACCATTCGCAAAGCTGCTCACTCTCACTAAGAACCAAAGAAAGGCAAACTGAAATGCCCAGACTGGCAGTCAGGAGAGCTTCAAGATGCAAGTGTTAGAAGTCAGGAGGGGAAGGTGCAATCCTTCATGCTACTCTTGTACTCTACAAATACTATGATAAAATGCTAAGGTAATTTTTAAAGTATGCATTAGAATTTTAAATAACTCTTAATTCTACTCCCAAGAATTTGTTCTTTAGGCATATGTACAAAATGTTACACAGAGATCCTAGGCATGGTTATTCAGAATTATTCAGAACACCTCTCCAAAACACAAAACCAACTAAAGGAAGAAGAGGTGACCTCATTGGCTGCTTACAGGGGTTTAGTTAAATAAACTACAATAAATCCCCACAAGTCTAACGGGGGACCTACATGGTTCTATCCACATCTATTTGACCTTAACCCTACACAAATAACTCAAGCAAGTTGTAGGTTTCTGTAAAAAAATATTCTCTATGTTTAAAAATAAAAACTACAGAAGTCTGAATGTGTGTATGAAAACTGCTGTTCTCGATAACTTGTGACTTCACCACCCTTGACACTGGCTCAGGTCTAACCATGCCTATATCTTGGCATCGATTGCCACTTAACCTTGACTAATAATGTAGTGCTCCTTGGCTGTCTACTTTGTAAAATGGCAGAAACACTTGTCCAGCTGCTCTCAGAAGGTAGCTCCGAATAGCAGATGAGAAAAAAAAACGGATGCATGAGCCGCAAGCTTTACATGGTGATCCACAAACTGCATAAAAGATGTTGTTGCTAATCACAGTAATTTTTCTTTTCAGCACAAGAATTTGTGTGGTGCTCAGGATTTAAAATGAATAGGTCTGAGGAAATTTAAATTCGGGAGAGGAAGATAAATGGGAACTAAAAGCTAAGACCTCTGCCAGAAACTGTATTAGTGGGTGAAGGCCACTTGTTTTGCCCTTAAGGCTGTAGCAGAAAACTGAAAAGCGTCAAAAAATATATACGGACGCTCAAGCAAGAAGCCGTTTCTGTGGCATGGAACATTTCTGAAGTCCTTTACAAAGGAAGACATAAAACCTCCCACGAAGTTGCAGGGGAGCAACTCATAATTAAAGAGGAGTCGGCTGAGGCCAAGGTGATCCAATGAGAAATACGTCTGCTCCATGCTGGGTGAATCTCAAGCAGGTGTTTGCAGGTGTCAATAAAGCTAATGTTGAAGGGAAATAGGGAAACAACGAGACCTCGGAGTGTTCCGCAGAGACGGCAACTGCAACCAACTAGCCCCCCACACTCACTATTAAAACCTCATTAACTCCCAGCTGTTCATCCATTAGGGCTGGAAAGAAGAAAAAGCGCGTGCCCTCGTTGTCACATATTTCTACCAGGGGTTTTCATCTCCTAAACGGGAGCGTGCGGGAAGATAAGGCGAGGATAACCATCATAATTATATCACCAGGCTGTGGAGAATGCTGGGCTAAGTATAATAAACCTCTCAGGCAATAAAGCCAGATGGATGTCCAAAGGCTGCCATGTCAAGAGGAAGGGAAAGGGAGGGCCACTACCCACTGGCACCACGGGGCTCGTCCTTGAGCCACTTGTACACGGGAGCCCCGTGATTCACCTCGCAGGGTCACATCGAATCACCCCAGGCAGTGACGCTTGCAGATGAAATGCTTTCACCTGACTGTCCACTGAGGCGCAGCAGTCCCGACTATAGCTTTAAATGGTAGAAGGCATCAAGAAGGCAATTCTGATCTGAAGCAGTCTATGCCCAGACAATTGTTCTCCATGAGAATGGGTGGGTCTCTTGCTGTGTGATTTAAAAAAGCAGGGGATAGGGGCTCAACGGCAGGTTGACTGCAGTCTAATATTAGCCTGCCGTTGTTCCATTGACCTCCAGGCTCCTTAAAGCAACATTAATTTTACAGTTTAAAAATCAAGAGATGTGATGCAGTGTCGGGAAGGTAGCTCAGTCAGTAAAGCACTTGCCTTTCGAGTGTGAGGACCTAGGTTCAAGGCCCAAGGACCCAGGTTTAAAAAAATTAAACGTTGAAGTTAGGCTTTATGGTGCATTTGTAGCGAAGCACTGGGGAAGCAGAGACAGGCAGGGTGCCTGGGATTTGCAGGCCAGCCAACTTAATCAGTGTCACTGGAACCGAGGAGTGAGGATGGCTCCTGAGGATGATAGCCAAGGCCTTACATAGGTGCACATACACCAACACACAAGCACACACCCATGTGCACACACACACACATATACACACAATGTAGTCTTGCAAAATTAGAAAAGTGGTGAGCACATATTTCTGTAAGACAGGACTCATGCTTTTCAGGTTGGTTTCTTTCCTATCTGTTATAACCTTGAAAGAGTGGCCATTTAAGCAAAGCTTTTCCCACGTTAGGCTCAAAGACATGCGACAGTAGCCACTTTTTTACAGTGCCTTCTCTAGGACTCAGGCTCCCCTGGTGGCTGCATTCCTCACCACCACACCCTCACTAGCCACAACGGACTTTTATTGTCCCTCATACACGCCGCTGCCTCTTTAGACCAACACTATCTCTTCCCTTACCTAGAATATGCTCTCTAAATAGCATGATCTGACACCCAACTTCACACCAGGATTCCCTTCTTGGGGGAGAGGGGATCTTGTTTGGATACCCTATTTGAAGAACAAGCCTTTGTTTTGAACCAACTTTTTAATTTGGTGTCATATTGCTTTTCATTTTAAAAAGACATATATGGCCATGAAGGCAAAAATTGCAACATCTTCTAGTGGGATTTCTTCAACACATATAAAAGCAATATGTGTTGCAATATAAAAACTATTGCATAAAAGGAATAAAAATTAAAGGGTCTATATGCTTGTATTTATATTGCTGGGAGAATCAAAATATTAACTTCTTAGTAGACTTGAATAACAAGGTATGTACAGTCAAATAGCAACCACTAAAAATCCAATCCTACTAAGGTGAACCCCTAAAAAAATACTCAGAGATACATCAAAAAATCCATTAAAATAAAATGCTATAAATTATTCACATACGTCAGATGAAAAGTTGGAACAGGAACAAAGAAGCAAGGGGCAAAGGTGACAAGCAGAGAATTAGTACAATCAGAAACATAAACCTAAGTTCATTGCAATAAATGTAAATGATCAAAATATACTAAGTAAAAGGTATATAACCAAAGGAGATGAAAATAAAATACTTAAGTTTAACAAATCAGAGCCTTTTTAAAACTTTTATAACATTTATTTATTTATTGTGCATGTGTATGCCTGTGTGCATATATGCCATGGTTTACATATAAAAGTCAGCGGACAACTTTCAGAAGTAATTTCTTTCCTTCCACCATGTCAGTCCTAAGGATCAAACCAAGTTGTCAAGCTTGATTGTAGGTTCTTTACGTGTTAAGTCATCTCTCTGACCCCCAAGAACACTTCTTTTCTTTTTTTTTAGTTGAAGAACCATGTTTTATATATTAAGTGACTTTGGTTATACAGTAAATTCTCAGAAAAGTCAGTTCTCATACAGAGGTAGAATTCACTTGAATCAGCAGTACAAATGCTTCAAATATGATGTGTTCAGACATGGTCAAGCCATGAGATTGTTTTGTGTAGCACAGTTCTGATTACAATGTGGCTAACATGGGAGAAGCACAACCCAGCATCACTGCACAGTGATGATCACAAAGTGGCTAACATGGGAGGAGCACGGCCCAGCATCACTACACAGTGATGATCACCAAGTAGCTAATGTGGGAGGAGTACAACCCAGCATCACTGCACAGTGATTATCACAACGTGGCTAACATGGGAGGACCATGGCCCAGCATCACTGCACAGTGATGATCACCAAGTGGCTAACATGGGAGGAGCACAACCCAGCATCACTGCACAGTGATGATCACCAAGTGGCTAACATGGAAGGAGCACAACCCAGCATCACTGCACAGTGATGATCACAAAGTGGCTAATGTGGGAGGAACCCGGACCAACATCACTGAGGAACGGGAAGGGCCCCGTCTCTCCTACCAGCATGATAGTACTAATGCAAATCAGAAAGTATGCTTTCGCAATTCTGGTATATCTGCTCATTTCCTAAAGACACTGATTTTCTTCTGAAGTTTCTATGACAAGCTCCAAGGTGTGTAGAAGGTTGCTGGGAGAACAAGGTAGACATATGTAGACAGACACTATAGAAATATAATAGGATGGGAATATGCATAATAAAAAATAAAACAAGGCCACTGTGGGTGGATATCAGTCCATCTGTCCACCATTCTACCTTCCTCCCACAAAGAATTCTAGGACACAGGTCACACCAGCCAGACTGTACATGAGTGTTGAATTGTAACCAAATAGATGTGTGTGTGCATATATATATATATGCTTACATAATTGTAACCAAATATATATATATATAATTTTAAATATATATAATTGTAACCAAACTATATATATATGCTGCTGTACTAGTCTCCCATTTGGAAATAAGATCATGGTAGAGTTAAGTGAGATGTGGTCTAATGTACCCAGTCTTCTTATAAGAAGGCATGCTACATAAAGCAGAGTACAGAATATTAAAAAAAAGGAGGCAGGGACAGAAATGCTGTGGCTGTGAGCCAAGGAATGCATGAGGCTACTAGAAGTTGGATGATCCAAGCAAGAATTCTCCCCTAGAAGTTTCAGAGGAACCAGGCATTGCCAACCCTGAAAGAGAGTAAGGCCCTATTACATTAAGCTTCCTATTCTTTATGGAAATTCTAGGAAACTAATATAGCAAAGGATCATATTTCTTTGTTAAATATACTGTAATATGAAAAGAACAACAATAATTTCCTTTGCTTCTGTCAGAAGGACTAAGAAAGAGGCACATTTAACCTTGCAATATTGTTAGGCACCAATATCATCTACAGAGTTCACATCGTGAATCATACAGTCAAGTCAGCAAAAGAAAAAAATATGCAATATCTGAGGTTTAAATTTACAATTTTGGCTCTGGTCATTCG
>JAQHUG010000079.1:1834454-1894816 GCA_028555095.1 Dicrostonyx torquatus
GGCCAGGAACAAGGGGAGTAAATGTAAATTTTTCTTTTAAAAATAAAAAAAAGAGAAAAAAAAGTTCTCACTCAAAAAATGAATAAATAATAAATAAATAAATAAATAAATTTACAATTTTGTATTGAGTTGCATTCATTGCTATTCTGGGCTATATGTGGTCAAATGTTCATTTCTTGTCATGAAGAAATAAGTTCAGCTCTCAAAGACAACAAAGCAAATGACAAGGGAAACTGTGTATCCTGGGGGATATGGAAGCAAAGGGGTCACCAAGAGGAGTCACAGCCTCTCAGCTCTACAGATTAAAAACTGCGTATTAGAATGCAGATATAGAAATACAGGTCTCTGCCACGATTGGGCCACCTTAATTACATTCACCAGTTTATTGTCTCTGCTATGGGAGATGGCAAGAAGACTCAATGGTTAAGAGCATGCTTTGGAAACCAAAGTACCAGGGTTCCAAACAGCCATACTGGGTGACTCACAACTGTCTGTGATTTAGCTCCAGAAGATTAGACACCCTCTGGCCTCATTGAGCATCAGGCACACACATAGAGTGCACATAAATTCACACAGTCACACACATACACATAGAAAGAGAGAAAGACAGAGAGACAGAGAGAAAGAAAGAGAGAAGGAGGAAGAGGAAGGAAGGAAGGAAGGAAGAAAAAAAAAAGACCTTTACAGTCTCTGTCATGAACCACACCTCTGTTCTCAGGGCAGATATTCCATTTTTAATGAAACCTGGGAGCTGTCAGAAACATCCCCCAGACTTTGCATATTTAATGGCTTACCAATGGCTTACACTAGTTTCAAAACCTTCTGGGGGTAATAAGCAATCTGATTGTTATTCCCTAGAGACACTCACACAGTCGTCCTTGTCAGCTCATTCCACTGGTCCACAGACTAAAATTCCAGCGTGTTAACATATTATTCCATAGGTCTTATCAGGGACAAGAAGTTAGTAGACCAGAATAGCAGCCTGTCATTAGTGGAGGGAAATCGTAAACTGCTGCTCTCACCCTTATATTCTGGTTGAGAACACTGGTTACGATTACGTTTGTGGGCTCACACGCTGACAACAATCGTTCTCTACTTCAAAAGCCAACGAAAGTTTCAGGGAGAGACAGAGTTGAACTGTCAAACTTGGTGGTGCATCTCCCAATTTTCTGGCCTGGAATGCAGCCAGGTATCCAAGTTTGGAAAAGCCTTCTCAGTACCTTGGTACACAGCCAGCCAAGCTTGGAACCTCTACCACAGACAGTACAGAAACGAACTCTTGCCGGCACTATGAAAACATTCTTTGTCTGTCTCAAATTGAAAATACGGCATGTTCATCCCACACAGATTTCAGAGTTGTGGAACAGCCCGATGTCTGCTGTCTCCTGCCCTGATTTGAGCTGGTCTAAACCTTCCAGGATCCTAAACCAACCTAAAGTTACCCAGGCCATTTGGTAATCACTGTTCTTCATGTGGCAATAATTTTCAACTGAGCTCTTTCAAATTAACTAGATTAAAAGAATGCTACTTAGGATGAACAGAATCTGTTCTGAAAATAGCAACAATTTAGCTCCCATTCGTAATGAATCTCTAAGCTTTCATCTTCAATTGAAGCAGAATCTCAAGCACTCAAATGGAATGAGTTTGACACGCTTGTATTTCTATTAAGCGGATGGCCGTCTACACACAGGTGAAAAGCCTCCCTGTTCCCTTCATTATCTTTGTACAGCTGCACACTGCTTCCATGACATCAAGGGCTGAGATTGTCGGTAATGGCAGGATTATATTTCTGCTATATTTCTGATTTCATTATTTTTGTCTTTGCAAAGCATCTCAGACTTATGTCAGACAAATACAGAAAGTTAATCGTGCTCTGATTTCAGGGACAAAGGAAGATACCCAAATCCTACCCTGGAAATAGATCATCAGCTGTGACTACCTGATCAAATTCAGGAAGATATATGTGTGTGTGTGTGTGTGTGTTTATATATATATCATATACACGCACATACATATATATATATATGTGTGTGTGTATGTATGCATGTATGTATGGGTCTCTACTGGCATGCCCCAGCATTCACCAAAGAGAACAGGAGAACAGACTCTTGTCTGTAAGCCACACCAAGCAGACTGTGTAATTAAGAGAATATACAGTCAGTAGGAAGGCTGAAAACACCCAATTTCATTTGCTTGTTTGCAATTCATTTCAGGGCTTGGTTTTGCAGTAAACTTTCAGATAAGCAATCCTATTTTGTGGTTCACAGTGAAACCGCCCAACGAAGAAATCCAATTGCCACTTAGGCAATAATTAGTCATAAAGCTAAATGGCAAAAATGGCGTTTTAATTTCCAGCTTATATCTGAGCAAGAGAACATTGAAAACACTTAGTATGAGCCACTGTGCTCTCCTGTAACAGTTAGCTGAACTTCATGGAGAGTAACAATCACAATCTTCGTGAAGGGAATGAATGAGATGCTGAGCCTTTTTTTTAAAGGGCTGCTGTTTTTATTACTGTGCTTGGAATTTAGATCTTAAGAACCATGTCACCCATGAAGGTTTAATTTTCTCTGTAACAATGAATCAAGCGTAGGTGTAGGAAGAGGGAATCCAAACCAGGTAAAGTAAAATTCTAAGAATGTTCCCCCTTTACCGGACAGTCTACACAATAACTCAAAGATACACCCTTACTGTGTTTGATGGTATCATTGAAACCTGTGTCATCCAAGACACCAGAATGGCAAAGCTGATCCATTTACACCCCGCCTCAATGGCTCATTTAAAAGTGGGCTAGTTGTCAGAATCAATGGATATTAACACCTTTCATTCCCAGAGAAGCTTCAAGGATCTTGACATACATGACCCCTTATTTAAAAAAAAAAAACTCTTCTTTCCATAATAAAAGGCAGTCTTAAAAATTCTATCATCTCAAGGCAAACCTTGGTAGGCACAGAGGATTTATTTTCTACTGATAGAAACATGGAGCTCATCCCTTAAGTACCACTTTCATGAACACAAACTAAGAGAAGAGGATACCAAACAATCTGGGTTATCCTTCCTCTATTTGCCCATCCTGGAAAATTATGGAGTGCACATGAGGTTTGCTTTCATTTCTTTCCTTGTAGTTTGAGAAGCCATAGGGAACATGAAGACCAAAGAACCATAACCATGCTAGCTACACACAGCCCTTTACAAAGTAACCCAACCTCTGCCTTCAAGACATTCATGGCCATGGATAAAAAATATCCCAAAACCAAACACTCAGGTTTAGAGGCTTAATTGACAGCTAATAGACTTTTGGTTGGATGAAAAGGATTTTATTTGCCAATTACTTGGGGACAAAGGGAAACCATATACATGTACTTACACACACATTTACACACACAGTCTTAGTTGGCTTTCTATTTCTGTGATAAACATGACCAAAAGCAACTTTGTTGTATAAAGGGAGGAGAGGTGTGGGTTGTATTCCCGGCACCCAGCTCCCAGCTCCCAGCCCCCAGCAGCCGGCCCGCTCAGCCGCTGGTTGCTTGCTTATGCCCAAAATAACCACATGACAATCATATTCATTTAAATACTGCCTTGCCCATTATCTTCAGCCTTTTCTTGGCTAGCCCTCACATCTAAACTAACCCATTATAAAAATCTGTATGTCACCACAAGGTGGTGACTTACTGGACGGTTCCAAGGTACGTCAATCCATCTTGGGCACAGGATCATGGCGACTGACCCACTTCCTTTCTTCTCAGAACTTCCATTCTGTCTACTCTGCCCACCTAAGGGCTGACCTATCTTACAAGCCAGGCAGAGTCTTTATTTAACCAATGAAAGCAACACAACTTAGAGATTAAATGATTTTTTTTTTGGCTTAGATATCAAGGTTTATATTCCATGAGGGAAACTAAGGCAGGCACTTGAGGCAGGAACTGGAAAAAAGACTATGGAGGAATGCTGTTTACTGGCTTGCTCTGAGTTTGCTTTCTTATACACCCCAATACCACCTAACCAAGAATTACATCACTCACAGAAGTCTGGACCCCCCATATCAATCATTAATAAAGAAACTGCCCCACACACTTCCCTAGAAGCCAGTGGTTCTCCACCTTCTTAATGCTGCAACCCTTTAATACAGTTCTCATGCTGTGGTGACCTCCAACCACAAATTACTTTGTTGATACTTCCTTGCTATAATTTTGCTACTGTTACCAATAGTCATGTAAATATCTGATATGCAGGATATGTGATATGCAACCCCCATGAAAGGATCATTTGACCCCTATAGGGTCACAACCCACAGGTTGAGAACCTCTTGCTATAGACCAATCTGATAGAGGCATTTTCTCAAGTGAAGCTCCCTCTTGGATCATGCTGACAAAATACTAACCATTACATGTATGTTTATATGTAAGTCCATATCTTAGAAAGCATGATACAAACCCATAAATTAACATGGCCCAATAATTCTATTTCACTCAGGCATGAATCCCTTGATGGAGTCATAACTTAGTGGCATTATTTGGAAATGGTAGAAACTAGGGGACAGGGCCTTGCTGGAGGAAGTTAGTTGTGCACCAGGATGGTGCCCTGGAAAGATGTTTCTTGTCCCCAGATATTTTGCTGTTTCTTTTGCCTCCTGGCTGCTGTGAGGTAAGCAGCCTTCTTTGTAACATGCTGGGCCAACATGGCGCTCCACCTAACCATCACTCCAGAACAGAATGAACAAGCCTAAAGCACATGTTTCAGGCAAATTTAGAGTGTATTTTAAAGTTAGGTCAATGTGATTAAAGAGAAAATGGAGTCCAGATGTCTGTTGTACTTCTGGAATCTTGTTGGCTTGTTTCCTGCAATTTTTTCAGACAAAGTCTCACTATGTAGCCTTGGCTGGCCTTGAACTTGTGACAAACTTCTTTCCTCAGTCTGCCAGGTGCTAGAATTACAGGATTGCACCTCCATGCCTTGTTTGGATAGCTTCTTAAGTCAAAATCCAAAGAACTACCAAATAAATTCTAAATCCTCCCACTTTCAAAAAAATATGTAATTAAAGCCTGCTTCCTGTGACATCTGTGCTGAGGAGACCTGGTCCCCAGCCACATTCATGGAGGATGCTGTCCTCCTCTAGCTGTGTAATCGGCTTTTCTTTGGGAAACCAACTCATAAAAAACAACATGGAGACTTATACTAATTATGAAATCATGGACCTTAGCTTAAGCTTCTTTCTAACTAGCTCTTATAACTTAAATTAACCCATTTCTATTACCGCATCTCTGTACTGCCATCCCGCTTGCTCTGTATTTCCTGGCATCTCTGCCTTCTCCTTCTCAGGGTCCTCTCTACCTAGATATCTTGCCTCGCTATTGGCTGTTCAGCTTTTTATTGAACCAATTACAGTGACACATCTTCACAGTATACAAGAAGACTATTCCACACATTGCTGCCTACTAGGTAAGCCTGAGATTGCCAGTGGATGCCACCACTGCCTGTCTTCTGAAAACTACAAACCATTTTGATCTATTTATAAGTAAACAAGTGCCCCAAATGAAAAGCTAAGTTTCAAAATATAAATACATCAAATGTATCCTGACAAGAAGAACATTGGCTTACAGATTTTCATCTTTTAGGAGGACTTCCTGGGATGAAAATGACTGGAACAGGTTCAATTGGAAGGAGATGAAGAACGTGAGCTAGCAAGGCCGTTCCTACTCCAAAGGTGGACAAACAGGGCCCAACTGCATCATACCCAGGCAAGTAGCAAAAGCTACATGCCATGACTTATTTACAGAGTAAAGATGTGCTTCAGAGGTACGAATCTTTCTGCTGGGTGTTGGGCAACGATTCTTGTATTTCATCATAATGCTATCCTATGTTTGATTTCGGGTTGAAAACAAATACACATTGCATAACCCCAGCCCATGCTTCCTGCATTCTGCCAAACATCAAAGTCTTGACATGAGTTTCTCAAAAATTCACCATAGTGGATGATAAGATCCGTGACTTTCCTCCTCACTGCCATGTCTATACAGTGTGATTTATAGCTCCTGACAAGATGTGGTCTTTGTTCTATTTCCTTGAACCAGCGCTGGCCTGCTGACTACCTCTGGCCACAGAGACAGTAGCAGACACATGGAAAGTTCTCACATACTGTGGCTTGCCTTCTGGCTGGATGGAGAAATTCGTGACCACCTCAACAAGCTCAGGCTACATGAGAAGGGTATGTTAAGGTCACCCTATCACCCAGCCAACAGCCAACTGACCTTAGACATGTAAATGGAACAATCCCAAATAATCAGGCCTAGGATGACTGCTACCTACATACAAGCAAGCAGACTCAGATGAACAACTGAGCTGGTCACAGATGAGGAAACCACTGAGTGTGCATCCACTCCCTCAGCCACTTCTGACACCGCCATGTGATGACATGCATGCATTTATCAAACACAGGCACACATTATGAGTCACTTCGGGGGAATGATCAACCTGTTCTCAGCACAAAGGACTCTGAATGTTTGTCGTATAATTATTCAGCTGAATTAGAGACTAGTTTGAGCAGATAATACAACAGGAATAAACTCAAAAAGACAAAGATTTTAGAGCAGGAGAGATGGTTCAGATGATAAAGCTTGCCTCAGTTCAAATCTCTAGAACCCACCTAAAAATATCTGGACACAGTAGCACATATATCCCTGTGTTCATCATGACTCTGAGAGGTAAAGGGAGAGGTGGGCCAGCAAGCCTAGCATTCAAAGTAGAAGTGAAGAGCAAGACTATGTCAAAGTCAGATGGAAAGTGAGGACTGACACTTGAAGTTGCCTCAGACCTCCACACATATCACACACACACACACACACACACACACACACACACACACAACATAAAGAATTTAATAAATGAATAAAAGATGAAGACTTTAGCTAGACTCTTAAAAACAAATTCTAGATTATAGTCTAGATGAGAAAAGTTTTGAAAACCGATTTGGAGGGACCAGCATCCATTACTGTGGGAGGGTCCACCTGTATTTCTGTGCTTTGATTGGTTAAATAAAGAGCTGCCTGGCTTATAGACAGTTCAGCCCTTAGGTGGGCAGAGTAGACAGAACGGAAGTTCTGGGAGGAGAAGAAAGGAAGTGGGCCAGACGCCATGAGGCTCCCGTCAGAGATGGAGGTACCTTAGCACCGTCTGGTAGGTCACCACCTCGTGGTGACTTACAGACTTTTATAATGGGTTAGTTTGTGAGGTGAGGGCTAGCCGGGAAAAGGCTAGTGATAATAAGCCAGGCAGAGTTTAAATGAATACCATCCTCACATGGTTATTTCGGGTGCAGGCGGCCAGCCAGCAGCTGAGCGGGCCAGTGGCTGGTGGCTGGGGAACACAACATGCACCTCTCTCCCTAATTACAACACATTACCATCAATGCCAGTAACAAACCAAATCTCCACTTTATACAGAGCCCTTTCCCCCAGTCTCATGTAGTCCCATGTAGTCTTAAAGACCTACATGGGCTGAAACTGAAACCGTCACTCCAAACAGGGATGCTCTCAGGACCCAACCCTATCCCCAGAGTCCTGGCTAGAGCTAAGTTGAAGTCTGGGACCCAGATGACTACGTTTGGTGTTCGACCCCACTGAACAGACACTCAAGGCATCCAGGAAGACTGGAAAAGTTATCAACTATCTTGTCACCACATGGAATCTAAGTATAAAAATACAAACTAGAGAAAAGAGAAGACAAGAAATAGGGAGAGAGAAACGCATCCTAGAGCTATTCTTTGATGCTCAAGCTGTAACCAGAGTGAGTTCTGCAATCACAAGACTCTTTACTTCTTCCCCTTGCTTAAGACAAACTAAATGTGTCTCTGCTAATTGGAAAGAGACATAAGTAAAATAAGGGGCTATGGAAACAAGTTTATAAAAACCCAGGCTATGTCCCATGAGCCTTAAATATACCCCATGCTGCCTGAATTTGGGTGTATATGTCAGTGGCAAGGAGATGAAACTGGAGAAGGAAAATTGGTAACAAACTACAGAGAACAAATGCCTGGCTTCAGGGTTCTGATGTAAAGGAACTATACATTGATTTACTGTGTGTGTTTATGAGTAGTATATGCCCAAAAGAATATGGCAACGTTTTTAAATTTATATTTACCGTAACTCAAAAGGGACCTAAACATATCATCTAAAAGTATATAGATGTCTTAGATTGAAAAAAACATAGGAAACATTGATGAAATTGGATTGTATAATGAAGTTTTGAATGATATGACACCAAAGGAGATGCAATAAAAGAAAAACAATAAATCAAACTCCATCCAAATTTAAACATTCCTGCTATTGTGGTTTGAATGAGAAATATTGTGGTTTGAATAGTTGGTTCCCACGTGACAATGTCATTTGGAAAAGTGACAAAGTCTTTAGGAAGTAGCACCTTGCTGGAGGAAATGCATCCCTGGAAGTAAACCCTGAGCTCAACTCCACTTCCTGTTTACTCTCAGCTTCCTGAGTAGGAGACAGTTGTGACAACCCAGCCTCCTGATCTTCCCATCATGCCCTCTCTATCTGCTGCCATATCTTCATCACCATGATGGACTGTAGTGCCCTGGACCTGTAAGCCAAAATAAGTCCTTTCTCCCTCAACTTGCTTTTATCAGAGAATTTTATCATAGCAACAAGAAAACAAGCAGACAAATGCATTTTTAAAACGACACAATTTTAAAAAGACAGAGTGAAAAGACGACTTATAAGATTGAGAGAAAATATTTGCCAATCATCTCTGAAGCAAGGGTAATATCCAAATATATGACACTCATTACTCAACAACAAAAACAATTTTTAAACATGCAAAGGACTTGAATGTGTATTTTTTCTAAAAATGCCCAAATGGCTAAGACACACATGCAGAGCTGGTCAACATCAATCACAAGGAAATGAAGCTAAAGTTAGAATAAGATATATCTCCCTTTCATTGGGACACTGTGGTGGTTTGAATGAAAACAGGGCCCAAAGGCTCATAGAGTGACACTATTAGAAGGTGTGGCCTTATTATGGTAGATGCGACCTTGTTGGAGAAAATATATCACTGTGGGAGTGGGCTTTGAGGTTTCAGAATCTCAGCCTAGACCTAGTGTCTCACTCTTCTTTCTTGCAACCTGCTGATCCAGGTATAGAACACCAGGCTCCTCCTCCAGCACCATGTCTGCCTGCACACCACCATGTTTCCCACCAAGACAATAATGGGCTAAACCTCTGAAACTGTAAGTCCTAATTAAATATTTCCTTACTAAGAGGTTCCATGGACGTGGTGTCTCTTCACAGCAATAGAAACCCTAACGAAGACAAATACTGAGCACCCAAAAGAGAAAGACAGAAGAAAATAACATTGACTGAGGAGATGGAAAAGGCAGAACCTTGCTCACTGTAAATAGGAATGTAAAATTTCCAACCACTATGACACTTCCTCAAATAGTTTTAAATGATGTAGCAATTGAAAGCAAAGTCTTATAGACATACATCCAATCTATAAGTACTATTCCAATAGTTAAACATTAGAAGCATACCCATGGTTGTTGGAAATGGGAGGCTGCTTGTTTGTTCCTGGCTGCCCAAAACTGAAATAATCACACAGAAACCATATTAATTAAATCACTGCTTGGCCCAATAGCTCTAGCTTCTTATTGGCTAACTCTTATATTAGTTTAAGTCTTTTCTATCCATCTTTATATCGCTACATGGCTGTGGCTTACTGGGAAAAGTTCCCAGTGTCTATCTCCGGTGGCTCCATGGCTTCTCTCTAATTCTACCTTCCTCCTCCCATGCTATAGACCAAGCCAGTATCTTTAATCACTAACCAATAAAAGCAACACATAAGCAGAAGAACCTCCAACACCACATAGTTCAGCGACAGGTAAGAAGAAACATAACACATACATATATACAATGGAATGTATTGGAATGCATGCTTCAAAGTGAATAAACCATGAGGTCATTATCTAAATGAAACAAACCACTCCCACAAAAGACACCCACTGTATAATTCTACCAGTAAGAAGTACCTAAAACAGGCACATCTAGGGAGATGGAAAGCAAAGGATTAGTGATCATGACTCCCGGGAACAAAATGCACTTGATCCCACTAATGAGTGGAGCTGCGCTGACAGCAGTTGTATGTACAAAAGGGGAGAGGATGGAAACTGATAGAAGCAGAAGTAAAAGAGTCACTGGATTGGTCATCCTAATAGGTGCTTATCAGTCTAAAAGAGAAGTGTTTTGTAATTACAGAGAAAATTGCTTTTTCTCTTCAACAAAATCATGAACCAACACATTTTTTTCTAAACCACAGCATTTTTGACAATGCAAATCTGAAAAAGACGAAAACCACCAGGACTGATAGCTGGACGCTATTAGACAGGCATGAGAAATCTGTGATTCCTAGTGGCAAGAGAGACGGCATCAGCTGTGACACTCATGTGAGAAGCACTGAGTAACCATCATGGGGAAATGCTCATCCAAGGTATTGGGGAGCAGAAAGTATGAGTGAGGGGATCACGAGGGTGAGAATAATCAAAGCAGATGATAGACACATATGAAAATGCAGCAATGAAATCCAACATTTTGTACAGTTAATAAAAAGGAAAGAAAGAGAGGGAGAAAGAACAAGGGAGAGAAGAAAAGAAAAAGAGGGGAGGACAGAGGGAGGGGCTGGAAAGAGAACCCAAGGTTTAAGAATACTTCTTGTTCTTCTGGGGTCCTGAGTTCAGTTCCCAGCACCCATATCAGGGAGCTCATCACAGCCTGTAACTCCAGTTCCAGGCGATCTGACTCCCTCTTCTGGCCTCCTTGATCACCTGCACTTACATGTACAACCTGAATTCACACACACACACACACACACACACACACATCACACACACTCATGCACACATTAAAAAAATAAATCTTTTTAAAGAACAGAATGAAACAACTGTGTGTATGTGTGTGCATGTGCACGTACACACACATGCATATATGTTGTTTCAAGAGCATGGCATAGAACTCATATACCATAAAAACCCAACCATTTCGAATATAATTTAGTGGCTTATGATATATTTACTTTTGAGCAATATTTTAATTGTTGCTAAAACTCAAGATTTTGGCTGCACATATTGCGCAGTGGTAGAACACTTAGCTAGCAGAGATGGAATCTTGGCACTGATTGCTAGCACTGAAAAAAGTAAATGAGCAAACAAAGCCAGGCATGGTGGTACATGCTTGTAATCAATCCTAGTACTCCAGAGGCAGAGGCAGAAGGATGACAATTCAAGATCACCCTCAGCCACATAATCAATTCAAAGCCATTCTAGGCTACACGGGACTCTATATTACAGACATAAAAAATTAATCAACTCATTATATATATAAAATAAAATCATAAAATATATAATTACTTTCATACATACATATATACACACAAACTATATACCAAATAAAATCTTTGACTGAGTTCCTCAGGGAAGCAAAACTAGTAAAATCAAATCTTACAAATGTCTTAAAATGATTCAAAAAAAGAATAACATTTTCAGTCTTAAATTTCAGTACAATCACTATAATTAAGCTCAAATATATCACACAGCTTCCTGGTAACCAAGGTGAAAATGAAATTGCAATTCGTTTTATTATAGACCCTGTTTGAATTTTGAAAGAAAAATGTTTTACGCTATACGCAACATGAAACCATCAAAAACTGTGTGTATGTGAGTACACGTGTTGAAGTGGCACACCTGTGTGGGTGTGGGAGTACACGTGTTGAAGTGGTACACCCGTGTGGGTGTGGGAGTACACGTGTTGAAGTGGTACACCCGTGTGGGTGTGGGAGTACACATAACCATGCCTGTGCATCTTCTGGTCAGAGTAACATGGTGTTTTCAGACATGGTCTCTGAATTGGAAGTTCCCTTTTCAGCTAGTCAGACTGGCCAGAATCCTTCTGTCCCTGTCCACAAATGCTGAAGTCACAGGTGTAAAGGGTTCAAACTCAGGCCCTTGGGCCCTCATGCTTGCACTGACCCACTGGCCCACTGACCCACTGAGCCATCTCCCCAGGACTGCAATCAGAAGCTTTTAAACATAAAAGTGATGGGCATATGTGGTAAGCAGAACAAGGTCCCCTTCTTCTTCCACTCAAGATACCATCCTAATCCCCGAGCCTGTGAGTTTGTTGGCTCACATGCCATATCAGTAGATTCAAGTCTCTATAACAAAACACCCTACACTGGGTATCTTGTAAATGACTCTCTTTCCTTGCAGTAGTAGAAGGCGCCAAGTCCAAGATCCAGACACTAAGTGTCTGGTGAGGGTCGGTTTCCAAGATGAAAATGCACCTTCTCGTTGTCCCCAATAGGTGGAACAGGACAGCAGCTCTCCATGGCTCCTTTCTTAAGTGCATTCCCCTCAGAGACCCCACCTCCCAATGCCATCACCTTGATATCTCTATGTACCCATGTGAGTTCCAGGAGACACGATAATCAGCACACAGACCTTGGCAAAACAGTAGGTAGGGGAAGTTCAGGATCTTGAAAAGACAGTCCTGGATTCCAGGAGAATCCCCATTAAGTCATGTGGGTCCTTACAAGAAGGAGGCAAGAAAGAGTCAGAGAGAAGGCAAGAACAGAAGGAAAAATGCCAAGAGAGGAACAAGGAGTTGGCTGGTCCTGTTGATGGGTAGCCAGTTAAGAAAAAGGAGCATGCTGGGCAGACATAGCTCGCGCCCCACCCCACATGTCCTAAAATAGCTAAGATAGTGCCCAACTTCCTGGTTCTTCTCTAAGAACAGAAGGTAGAAGTTCTTTTTCTAGGGTCCTACCTCCCACCCCACCATGGTTCCAGACATATATAGTCTGCTGGCTTGCCCTAGGCATGTGCTGTCCTGTAGCCTGCTGACCCTTCCATCTTTGAGTAAAACCAAGTAGAAAGAGGCATAAGAAAAGTTCACCCATTCTGATTAGGCCCTCACACAAAATAGATGATGAAGATCTGGGGAAAAAATGGATCCCCAGTTTCTGGATTTGAATTTGCTTTCCTGTTTTTTTGTTTGTTTGTTTTGTTTTTTGGGTTTTGTTTGCTTGTTTGTTTGTTTTGAGACAGGATCTCACTAGGTGGTCCCAGACTGGCCTGAAATTTAAATTTGCACTGGAGACCATGCTGCCTTTGAACTCACCAAAATCCTGTTGCCTGTCTCCCAAGTGCTGAGATTAAAGCTATGTGCCACCACGTGGGGCTTTTCTCATTTACTTTTGCTTTAAAGTCTGATTTAGCAAACCTTGTATTCCACCTCGGAGTTTAGTCCTTGGGAAAATAAAAACCCTCCCTTCCCGTGGCCCTAGAAGGCATTGTAAGGAAGAAAGAAGCCTGGCAAAAACTAGAAAAGGCAGGAGGAAGGACTGTTCTCCACAGCAGCCTGGTATACCAACACCCGGGCTCAAGGACTTAAAGAAACACAGAACTAGAAAATAGCAACTGGCGATGTTTTGAGCTACTAAGCTCTTGCTCACTTGTTAGAGCTACAGTAAGACAGGAACCCGAAGTTACTGCTCATGGAGGAGCAGAACACCCTGAGCAGCAAGCAGATGCTCTTAGTGCCCACCATCCCACTACCACAGAATCAGACTTTCAAAATGATGGACGTGTGGCACCGATCTTGACTAGCCCCTCAATTTTTCTTATGGGGGTAAAAAAATAAACAAATAAACCTTAGTCCCAGGGTGAGGAAAATGTCCCACGTTAGAAAGCCAGCCTCTCTGCCTCCCTGGTCCACAGTCACGGCTCTACTAGACCTGTTTTGAGCCTGCTTCCCAGCCCGAAAAGCTTCACACCAGAATGGGGAAGGTGCTCTTGCTGGTGTTCATCAGAGTGCACTTGAAGGTTTGACAGACTTAATGGAAGACAAAGAAGCAAGTCTGCCAGGTGCGTATTTGACAAATTAATGAGAAGCCAAGCACTAAGGACAAGAATTATCGTTAAAGCAATTTGTGAATGAGAATGAGGGCGACACAATCAAAACACTGCTTTGTCACTGCGGTCATAACAAGAGGCAAGCATCTAGGAGGAAGAGAGGAGATGCCTCCCCTTCAGCAACAGCAAGGCTAATTGGGTTTTCATGTGTCAAACAGACACTGCCTGGTAATTCAGAGCCCCCTATTAACTATCAACTTGCATGACCATCTCATCAAGACCACAGACACAGGCAAACACCAGCATTTAGTCCCCGAAATCGGTAGCCCTCCTATATACAAATAACAGACTGGAAAAGGAATCAGGGAAACAATACCTTTCACAAGGGTCTTAAATGATATAAAATATTTGGGGACAGCCCTAGCCAAGCAGGTGAAACATTTGTATGATAAAAACTTTAAGATATTGAAGAAAGAAATTAAAGATATCATTAGATGGAAAGAACTCCCCCCTTCATGAATCAATAGGATTAACAGTAAAAATGGCTATCCTACCAAAAGCAATCTAGAGATTCAATGCAATCCTCATCAGAATTTCCACACAATTCTTCACAGATCTTGAAAGGACAATTTGCAGCTTAACATGAAAACACAAAAACCCAGGACAGCTATAAATAAATAAATGAATGAATGAATAACCTGAATAATAAAAGAACTGCTGGCGATATCATCACCCCTAAGCTCCACTGTACTACAGAGCTGTAGTAATAAAAACCAGATGGTACTGGCACAAAAACAGACATGCAGATCAGTGGAATTTGATTGAAGACCAGCTATAAATCCACACTCCTATGGACACCTGATTTTTGATAAAGAAGTCAGAAAAAGACCACACTGGAAAGTGTACAGCGTCTTCAACAAATGGTGCTGTCAGATTGGATGCTGCATGCAGAAGAATTGAAATAGATTCACACTTATCACCCTGTACAAAACTCAGCTCCAAATGAATCGATAATCTCAGCATAAAACCAGGTGTACTGAACCTGATAGAAGAGAAAAGTAGGGACTAGCCTTGAACTCATTGGCTCAGGAAAAGATTTTCTGAACAGAACATCCATAAAACAGGCACTAAGACCAACAATTAATAAAAGGAACCTCATGAAATTGAAAAGCTTTGTAAGATAAAGCACACTATCATTCAGCTAAAGCAGCAGCCTACAGAATGAGAAAAGGTTTTTACCAACTACACACCTAAAAGAGGGCTAATATACAAAGTATGTAAAGAACTCAAAGAACTGGATATCTAGAAAACAAATGATCCAAATAAAAATAAGGAACAGATCTAAACAGGATTCTCAAAAGAGGAAGCTCAAATGGCTGAGAAACACTTAAAAATGTTTAATATACTCAGCCATCATGGAAATACAAATCAAAACTACTTTGAAATTTCATCTTATACCTGTCAGAATACCTAGGATCAATAAAATAAGTGACAGCTCATGCTGACAGGGATGTAGAACAAGGGAACAAGTGTCCACTGCTGGATGAGGCCATGGCTGGTGGGAGTACAAATCTGTACAGCTACTATGGAAATCAGTGTGTCAGTTCCTCAGAAAGTTAGGAATCAAACCACCCCAGGATCCAACTCTTAGGCATGAACCCAAAGGATGCTTCATCCTACCACAAAGACAATTGCTCAACCATGTTCACTGCTGTTCTATTCATAATACCCAGAAATTGAAAACAACCTAGATGTCTATCAACAAAAAGAAATGGATAAAGAAAATGTGGTACATTTATAAAATGGAGTACTACTTAGCTGTTACAAAAACAAAAGGGAATCATAAAATTAGCAGGCAAATGAATAGAATAAGAAAAGATTATTCTGAGAGGTACTCCAAACCCAGAAAGACAAATACGGTATGCATTTGCTTGCAGGTGACATTAAATCAATGATAACCAAGCCACAATCCATAGAACCACAGAGGTTAGGAATAGACAAAGGGTCTGGGGACAAGAAGCAGTGAGAACTCATTAGGAAAGGGAAATAGAATAGACCATTATGGGGGCTGTAGGGGTTAGAATGGGAGAATAAAGTGGAGAGAAAGAGACAAGGAGGGAATGCAGGGAGAGAGCTAAAATTAAGGGTCATTAGAGCGGTAGAATGGAAACCTTCTACAGGAGAAGCTTCCTAAAATATACACATATTTGAAGGTGATCTAAACAAAATCACCAAATAATGAGGAGACAGAGTCCTCATTGGCTGTCTCTTGTCACCAAATGAAACTTCTAGCATTGGGATTAGGTCCTATCTAACTGAATTGTTGGCTAAAGATTTCCTTGGGAATACCTAACAACCAGGGCTGTTGCTTTCTACAAACTGACAGCAAGGCCCCATTACAAGTTGTTGAACAAGAAAAAGTTAAACTGGTGCCTACATAGAGCCTTCACACCCCCGCTTTCCAGCATCTTTACTACAGGATGGTACCCTCCATGCTACCAAAAGAGAAGCATAAACACCATGCCAGCTACAAACCCTTTGATCTACAATGGTGCCCTGCCTGCAAGATACACTAGTGCAGTGCTGGCACAAAGCTTGTTGGAATAACCAACCAAATCTGCTTTGACATAAGCAAGAACCCATACTTGATACTGATTGGGTGACCAAGAACCAAAGATAGCCCAGGTGCCTAGGGTAAAACCAAATATTACTGTTCTAAGAAAAATGTGTAACAACAAACTACTATTTGTACTATAGTATCCTGTTGTGACTCATAGATCAGTACCGTGCCCATTATCAGAGACGCTTCCTCCTAGAGCAGATGGGAACAGATACAGAGACCCACAGACAGACATTATAAAGAGAGTGAGAGACTCAGCCCTAACCAGGAGGTCTCCATCAAATCTCTCCCCTTGAGGGCTCAGGGAATCCTACATAAGATGAGACACGAGACATAAAGAGGGCAAAAGCCAGACAGGGTGGAGGATACCAAGAAAACAAGGCCTCTAAATCAACACGATCAATGCACATATGCACTCACGAAGGCTGGGGCAGCATGCACAGGACCTGCAAAAATCTGCACCACGTTCTTTGCGTACAGGTAACGGCTTCCAGTTTAGTGTTTTTATAGGATTCCTGAGTGCGTGAAGGAGTGGGCTTCTGTTTCTCATGCCTTCTCTGGGGCTCTTTGCCTTCTGTTGGTTTTGTCCAGTTCCAATGTGTTGGTTTTTGTTTTATCTTATTAAATTATATTTTATCACTACCCCCTAGAAACCTGTTTGTTTTCAAATAAGAGACAGAAAGGGAGTAGACTTGGATGGAATGGGAGGTGGGGAGGAAGTGGGAGGAGTATAGAGAAAGGAATCTGTAATAAGGATATATTATGTGAGAAAAATCTATTTTCAATAAAAGGAAGGAGACAAAAGCCTACTCAGGGCTGAAAGTCAGCTCAGTCAGGAAGGGGTTCCCTTGCAAAAGCATGGGTTTGAGCCCCTAGAATACAATTTTTTTTTGTGTTTTTGTTTGTTTGTTTGTTTGTTTATCAAGACAAGGTTCCTATGCATAGCTTTGGTGTCTGTCCTGTAACTAGCTCTTCTAGACCAGGCTGGCCTCGAACTCACAGAGACTCTTCCTAAGTGCAAGGATTAAAGGCATGTGCCACTACTGCCCAGCTCCCTAGAACCCACTTTTTAATTAGCAGGTATGGTAGCATGCACATGTAATCTTGGCTCTGGGGAGGCAGACAGGTAGATCCTTGGGAATCGTTGGCAGTTGGCGAGTTTTGGTCAGGTTAGTGAGAGACTTTGTCTCCAAAAGAAAGAACAAAACTGCCCTCTGCTTAAAGAATGAACTTGAGCTTGTCCTCTTCCCTCCACACACACGTAAAACACGGAAACACACACAGTCTACTCACAGATCAGAATAGACACAGTTTTAGTTTTAAAGTAGTTCTGTAATTATTCAAATCCGTTACAAAAAAAAAAACCGTCATGTAGTTTCCCCTCTCTTTCATGATCCAAAAATCTATGGTTTGGAACAAGACAGAAACTGGCCACTAGCATCAGCAGTCTTTCCCCACCCAGGGGAAATGAAAGACATGTATGGTCATGGACTTTTCAGAATAACGGACCAGAATGTAGTGAAAGACTGTTCCTAGAGAGACATAGACAAACGTCTCCTCATCCCAGACAGCGAACTGACAACACGCTAGAGAAGGAATAGCATCAAAGTCCAGTTTAGTGAGCCAGTAAATTTTATAGAGGTTACTTCCAGAAATATGGGTGAGCAGGAACGACTCCAAGATGGCTGCATCACCAAAGCCCACCCAAGCATGAGTGACAGCTCACAAAAGCTGAGAACCTAAGCAAACTGCACAGCCTGCGGAACGTTCTAAAGTTGGAGAGTGTCCTCTCCAGGCGGCTCGGTTGTCTGAGGCTCTTCCAGGCAGTTCAGCTAGTCTTTGTTTCTTATAGGCAGTGTGTGGGTGGTGGGTGTCTGTGCTTAGTCAAGGCCACTGGGCTTGTCTGGGTCTCCTTTGCAGCCTTGCTCATCTGAGAGTGACTCTCAGCAGTCTCTACTCTTGAGAAGGGAGGGGCCTACTGAATCTGCTCAGTTTCCTGGAGTTCTGACTTGATCTTGAGCTGTTTTCTTCCTGTGTTGATGCCGCGTCCTGTAGTATGAAGTTTTCACCACCCCTAGGACACCCTTCTGCTTTACCTGTCTGCAAACGTCCTTTTCTAAACATCCTGTTTTTATTTTCCCTTTGTATCCTATGGCTTAAGAAGTTTACCTCCAACATGGAAGGTTTTAACACCAGAGGAAATTGCTACACAACACAGGGGAAACATTGTGTTTTCCTCCAGTGATAAAGTCTTCTAAAAGAGACAACCACTTAACCAACTTAGACATGTAGCTTTGCCTTCTCTAATTGACGTTTTATAAATGGTATCTGTGTCTAAGTGTTCCATTTTGATTCATACCAATCTGTTGGCATTCCACACAAACTGGAAGAAAATATGGAGCCTTCTGCTTCATATATCCTAACTTTCATGCTAAATCTGAAGGTCAAAATGAGTCTCTGTCATGTTTAGAACCCTGAGAGGTGATCTACAAATAAAAGGCAATCTGTTTGGTTTTGATAATTATTTGTGAATGGCAAGAAAGATTATTCTAAAGGGGGGTGGTCCTGATTGACACCGCAATGTGAGTTTAGAACAACAAATTTGAATACAATGAAAATAAATTCTTCAGGAAGAGTATTGATGTGCTGAGTCTGACTTGGTTTAAGTGGACAATTGTTCTCCATTCTCCAACTACAGCAAGTAGAAGATGGCCTGAAGTTGTCATAAATATGTAAGCCTTATAAACACACTACATTGGAGAACACCACAGCATAAGAGTATTGAACAACACACAACACGTGAGGTTGTCTAACACACACAGAGAAATGATGGTCCTCCACTAGACAGCAGGAGTTCTCACCCTAGTGCAATAGCTGAGCCACCACCTAGATTTTCTGCACAGCACTGACACAGGTGGCAACCCCATTCCTTAAAGGTTACAGGGAAGAAACCAGCCTTTAAATTAAATTACACTTGTACACTACAGAGTTTAGGATGGAGCACTACACACCTTCACCTTTCAAAATGGCTGCCAAAGCCCCAGCTTGCTACTGGGACGAGGAGCTGAACAGTGCAGTGGAGCACACTGGTGGGGAAGCCTGCCCCATTTCTTAGGCACTGTGCTGCGTCTCCTCTCTCCCTTCATCTTCACTATCTCAAGTGCTATCTGAAATGACCTTTATGAAACATCTCCTGCACAGGCTGGAGAGTTGTCTCAATGGAGCAGGGCTGGTCTTCTAGAAGATCTGGACTCAATTTCCAGTGCCTACATGATGACTCATGACCATCTGTAACTCTAGTCCCACGGGATAAAAAGCCATCTTCTGGCCTGTGCAGGTACTGGTACAGCTAGCGTACACAGACACACAAACAGGCAAAACACCCATGCACAATACGATGTTTAAAATTATAAAAAATGAAGAGATAACGTCCTTCACTATCTACTGAAGTACCCAATCTCCTCTAATTTGGAAGTTAAGCAGCTCGGAGTCTGGTTAATAATTGGAAGGGGAAATGTCCTTCACTGAAAAATTACAAGTAGCATACTTTATGCCTTTTGGAGATGTAGTAACTTTTTTTAGTTACTAGGTTTCAATAAATAAATGCACTTGAGATTCACCCACCTATGTTAATGTCAATGCTATTCTTGCTAAGTCACTGGAAATAAAGGGATGAGCAATTTCAAAGGCCAGTCCCCCACTCTCAGTGAAACTACACAATTGGCTTGATGCTGTTCCCTGCTTGCACTGACTCTTCTACACTGGAATAGAACTTGATTTGAGTGGCAAAGTAACAAGCGTGCCATATGTTTGTCCAGAATTCTGTCCTGTGCAAGACTGACTTTTACACTGTTCTAGTTTTCCCTTCTGTTGCTGTGATAAATAGCATGGCCACGAGCAGCTTGAGGGAGGAAAGGGTTTAGCAGGCTTGTGAGTTACAGTCCTTCATCAGTGAAGCCGGGGTGGGAACTCAAAGCAGGAGCCTGAAGCATAAACAAACAGTGGAACACAGCTTCTGGTTTGCCCCCTTGGCCTACTTCGCTACCTTTCTTATACAGTGCAGGCCTACCTGCCTAGGGATAGCTTCAGTTTTTGGTCCAGTTTTACCCTGTGCAAAACCAACGTCTTGGTTTCTCTGTGACTCTTGGTTTCTCTGTGACTCCCGTGTTAACTCTGTATCAGATTCAGTAGTAAAAATGGAGATTATGGCTCATGGATCCTCAAGTCCCATTTTAAAAAATGGTATCTATCCTCCTAAAGAGGTCTTGGAATCTTCCAAGATCTGGAATTCTCTAATTCTGCTCTGAAATATTACTTGCATAATTAAACCATTAGTAGAAAACAAGTTCTAACCCACTACTTTAAGAAGCAGCAGGAACTGAATTGAACCCCTTGGGGAGCTCGTAAAGTGAACTGATTCTCTATGCACCATCCAAGACGATGGCCTTTGGGTCAGTTGTTACACAAAAGGGATTAATTACATAGAAAATGCCATACCATGATGTGGGATGTCCTTCTGTATATGTGTTGCTTTCATTGGTTAATAAATAAAGCTGCTTTTGCCTATGGCAGGGCAGAATATAGCCAGGCTGGGAGAAATATAGAGAGAGAGTAGGCAGAGTCAAAGAGATGCCATGTAGCTGTCAAAGGTGACAGACGCTGGCTTACCAGTTAGCCACGGCCTCACAGCGATATACAGATTAATAGAAATAGATTAACTTGAGATATCAGGGCTAGCTAGAAATACGCTCAAACTGTTGGTCAAACAGTGTTGTAATTAATATACTTTCTGTGTGATTATTCCAGTCTGGGTGGCCGGGAAAAGAACAAGCAGTCTCCATTTACAATACGTAAACCACATCACAATGAGTAATTCCAAAGCAATAAATGAAATACCAGAGTCCTTGATGTGGGTGATTTGAACTCTGTAGAAAAGCAATATGCCAGTGACTTAAGCAGTATTTCATCTTATAGTTCATGCCCTGGTAATCAGAAAGGAAAAAAAATTTAAAGTTTCTCACTTCAGTGTTTGACATGTATATATGTTGTTTTTGCATAAGAAAAATGGTTTTCTCAAATTCACTAACAAGTAGAAGATTGCTCTTGTATCGGTTTCCAGACATCATAACTGTCTGCTTTAAAAACCGCAAACAAGAAATACAAACCAGCCAGCCCTTAATTCCCAGTACTCAGAAGTCTGAGCCTGGTGGAATTCTGTGAGTCTGAGATAAGCTTGGTCTACATAGTAATTTCTGGCCAGCCAGAACTGTGTAGTGAGACCCTGTCTCAAAAAGAAAAAAGGAAGGAAAAGAAGAAAGGAAGGAAAGAAGGAAGGAAGGAAGGAAGGAAGGAAGGAAGGAAGGAAGGAAGGAAGGAAGGAAGGAAGGACATACAATGCCTTTATGTCCTAAGGAAAAGCAAGAAATGTCTAGCTTTTCAGCTCACCAACCTTTCAGACATCTACACTGTATATTACACACTCTGTTGATTGGCTAGTTATAAGTGAACTTTTCACTACGATTGTTTCACACAGAGGCCTCAACCAAGAGTACAGAAGACGCTAAAAATAATTTTGTTTGTCAACCGTACCTTCTAGTTTTTTCTATTTGTTTATTTACTGTGTGTATGTGTGTGGATTTGCAGGGTATGGCGTATGTGTAGAGATCAGAGGACAACTTTCTCAGAATCCAACTCTCTCCTTCCACCATGTGTGTCCTGGGGATTGAACTCAGGTTGTTAGGTTTAGCACCAAGCACTTTATCTGCCGAATTGTGGGAGATGAATTACACAGGCCCATAGTCCTACGGTGTCTGGCAGTTAAAGAATTCTGAGCAACCTACAAAGCATAATTTGCACCTGCCACACAGAAGGTGGTTGCCTAGCCTTTGAGAGTGAGACAACCTGACACCATCCTAAACAAGTGGTCAGGATATGCTAATGTCTATTGTAATTTAGGAGGTCGCCTGGGGAAGAGGTGTTTTTCAGTCTGTGTGACAAAATGGGCATGGATAGTACAGAGGTGACCTATGTCATTCATCTGCTACCTACAAAACAGAATGCTAATGAATTTCCCCCTCAGTTTATGTTTTGATATAAAAGCTGTTAGGAAAATAAACACCAGTGATTTTCAGGATGTGAATGCAGAATTTCTTGAAGGATCACTGAAACTGGAATTCCATCCCAATATAGTCGCCTGAGTTATGTTTTCATTCCCACACCTCCACTCTGGTGCAAGAAATAATTTATGTCAGGGCTGGTCCCCGATGCTGAACCCTCTGGCCAGTCCAAGAGCACTTATAGGGGACCTGAGAGAGCTTGTTTCCCCTCAGGGTTTTGGCATGTAAAGATACAGAGGAAAGTTGTCTGGAGGTAACTGGATGAAGGCCTTCACCTGAACCCAACCACAGTGACACCCTTGTCTCAGAACCTTCAGCCTCCCAGATGATGACAGACAAATTTCTATCATTAAAGTACCACTATCTATAGTGTTTCCTTGGTTCTTAAATTGTGTGTGTATGTGTCTGTATGTCAGTGTGTTTGTGCCTGTGCACATGTGTGTGTTTGTGCGTGTGTGTGTGTGTGTGTGTGTGTGTACACGCACATGCAACGTGGCACACATGGAGGTTAGAAGACAACTTTCAGGATTAAGGTTTCTTCTTCCACTACCTGGGTTCTGAGGATCAATCTCAAGCAACCATTCTAGGTGGCTAAGTTCCTTTACCCATTGAGCCATCTCATAAGCCCTTTGATTTTGTTTTTTGTTTTGTTTCACTTTGCTTTTGAAACAGAGTCTTACTAGGAAACCCATCCTTACCTCAAACTCAAATCCTTTGCTTCAGCTACCAGAATGCTAGAATTACAAGTCTGTGCCACCATGCCCAGCAATGATATTCTAATAAAAAAAAAAAAAAACCACAGAGGTCCTGGCTCAGGCCTATTCCTTCTGAGGTCCCAGACTCATGCCTGGCCCTGCAGAGATCTCCGGTTCCTGCCTACTCCCTCGGAGGTTGGTCCCAGATTCACACCCAGACTGGCAAAGGTTCTGGTCCCTGCCTACTCCCTCAGAGGTCCCAGATTCACACCTAGACTGGCAAAGGTCCTGGCTCAGGCCTAGTTCCTGGGAGGTCCTAGACTCACACCCAGACCCACAGGGGTGTTGGCTTAAGTCTACTCCCTTGAAGGTCCCAGATTCATGTTGGGACCCTCAGCGGATCTGGCTCACTCGCTTGGCGGTTACACCCCTGTACCTGTTCTGGTTAGAGATTGCTGACTCTCAGGCCATTGACAAAAATAAAAGAAAAACTACTTCCCAAACCAGTATCACAGAGATTCCTGGTTTATAATTTGAGAGTTCTTAAATACTGAAGACTTAATCCATTTTAGTTCACTTTTATGTGGTATGAGATGAGGGTTTCATTTCAGTCTTTTCCATATAGATATTTAACTTTGCACTACTTTTACTGAAAAACCACCAGCCTTTCTCCATTACATGCTATAGGCATCCTTGTCAAAACTCAGCTGACCACAAATGACCAGGTTTATTTCCTAACTCTGTCTCATTGCTGAGCTTGTTCGCCAGTATCCAGCCACTGGTTTTTACAAAATTCACTCATCATTTTCAACTGGCTTTAGATGACATCTTTAAGGTCCTCTGTGCATAATACCATGTGACCAGAAAATGAAGAAAAAAATTCTTATGACTTTTCATGCTTTCTCTTTTCTAATCCCTTCTGGCTAGAACTTCCGGTGTTGCTTTGATAAAGGGAGGGAGTAGGCATCTTTATCTTGACCAACAATCTCAGGGAGAAAGTTCCCAGTTTTCACCACTGAATATAGACTTCTTACTGAAAACCTCTAGTTTTTTTGAGTGACTATACCTTTATGATGGTATTTCCAAGCCAAATGTATAGTTGTAATATCCAGACTATATAAGGAACAACTCAATAGCAAAAAAACAAACAATCTCATTTTAAAATGGACAAAGGACATAAATAGACATTCCCCAGAAGAAATACTAGTGAAAAGTGTACAAATGAATACAAATAAAATCTCAACGTTAATAGTCATTAGAGAAGTGAAAAGTAAAATCCCAAATGAGGTCATGCGGGAAACCTATTAGACTAGCATTACGGGGAAGATGAGGGATACTATGTCCTGGCAAGGCTGCAGGGAAGAGGGGCCACTTGCATGGCAAGATGTGAATTAGTATAACTGCTATGGAAAACTACAGATGCTCATTAGAGAAATTAAAAATAGGACTGTCAGATTCGGAAATCCCCACCCCCGGATACATATTCCAAGGAAGTGAAATCTCTCTGAAAGACACATTCCTGAGGCTGGAGTGACCAGTGGTTAAGAACACTGCCTTCTCTTTCAGAGGACTTGAGTTCAATTCCCAGCAACCGCATGGTGGCTCACAATTGTAACTCCAGTCTGGCAGGATCTAATGCCCCCCCTTATGGCCACCATGGGAACTGCATACATGTAGTGCGCATAGGCATATATGAAGTAAGAACACCTATGCTTACAAAATAAAAATAAAGGAGGAAAAAAGAGATATCCCTTTGTTCCTTGCAACATCATTCATAATTTTCAACATAGAGAACCAGCCTAAGGATGAAAAGAGACTAGTCCCAAAAATACGCAATAGAATGTGATTTGGCCTTCAAAAGAGAATTTCTGTCATTATGTAATAACATGGATAAATCTAAGAGCTATCATGCTAAGTCAGTGATTCTCAACCTGTATGTAATAACCACTTGGAGAGGGGAATGAGTGAGCCATTCATAGGAGTCGCCTAACACCATCTGTATGTCAGATAGTTACACTATGATTCATAACAGTAGCAAAATTGCAGTTATAAAGTAGCAACAAAAACAATTTTATGGGTGGGGGGGTCACCACAACATAAGGAACTGTATTAAGGGGTCGCAGCATTAGGAAGGTTGACAGTCACTGTGCTAAGTGATATGAGCCAGGTACATAAGTCAAATACTGAGTGACCTCATTAATACATTGAATCAAAAACAGTTGAGGTTATAGAGACAGCAACTACCATAAAGTTTACCAGAGGCTGGGAGAGACTAGTCAAGAATATACAATTTCAGCTCAACTGCAACATATTCAGGAAATCTACCGCAGCCAGCTAATCACATAATTATCCTTGAAAATTCCTCAGAGAGATGTTAAATGCTCTCCACAATAATAAAATAATGGTAATTATGTAAAATATTGTGTAAGTTAAATAGCTCAGTGTAGTCATTCCATGATGGATATACATAGCAAAATACCCACTGTACACTATAATTATACACAATTTTTCTCTAATAAGTAAATAATGTTATTAGTCTTTCTACACATATAAAATTTTAAACAATGTAAAAACTTCACCTTATGGTAGGGGTGGGGGTGATGAATTCCACCCCTGTTGAGCCCTAGGAATGACAAACTCTTCCATGGTACTCCATTTAATGGCACCAATTTAGAATCATGCACTTTGTTAGAGTGGAAATGGATTCTGTAAATAATTTTCCTTACCACTGTTGTTTTAAAGGTCAATACCCACAATTTAAAATCATTTTAAAATTCCATAATAATGTCATCCATACATTCAGTGATGCTGAAAAACATGGCCTCAAATCAATACCTTTTGAGCTACAACCAAAACACACTGTGCTGTTAATGTGAGCGTAGATATGGAGCTGGCAAAGCAAATGCTAGGAACAGATAGACACAGCCTCAAAGCAAGAGGTGATAGTCGAAGATGGGGGAGCCAGGAGGCACCCAAACACTCTTCCCCCGCTTTTATCTTCTTTCTTTGAAGAAAACAGAACCAGAATGATGTGCACCATGGATTTGGGGAGCCTTTCAAAACAGCAAGCACCACTGTCACCTTAAATTTCCACCTTAATACAAAGACTACAGCCAGGAAGAAGCATTCTCTAGTGACCAAAGTTCCTTCGAGTGTTTTATCCATAAGTAACTTTCTAGTCAAGAGAAAAATGGGAAAATATCGACACATTTAAGCCAGGGTACAAACTTAACAGCTCTCTGTCTTCCATCAAAAGACAATGCTGTCAAATTCATCACTTAAAAAGGTATTTGTGAACACTCTGTCAATAATTCTAGGGTGGGACATACCTGCGGAAAACCTCAGCCTAATTTTGCAATCCTATAGAGCCCATGGTAACAATACAGAGATGTAGCAGGCTTCTTGTCTTTATGTAGTGAGTGGGGGCAGATTGCATAGCAAGACTGCTCTAACTTGCTTTCTGAATCAGTTAAAGAAAACCAATACTGGTGTTATTTTAAACAATTCAAACAATCAACATATATAAAATGTTACTGAGTCTAAATAAAAAGTATTTGAAGGCCTGCTGTGTACAAAACAATGAGCCACGCTTAAGCCTAAAATGTGTGCCAAAGGAACCTTATGATACCCAATTCAACAAACTGTCATAAACTCTGGTTGAAGCACACTGCTGATAATAGTCAGTTCCCTCAACGATTTTACCTATTGTTATTCAGTACAAGTTTCCAAACCATTCTTAGTTATTAAAAATGACCTACAAGGACAAGCATGATGGCACAGGCCTCTAGCCCCAGAACTTGGGAGACGGAAGATGACAAATTCAAAGCCAACCTTGGCTACAGAGTAAGCTTGAGAACAGATTGGACTACATGAGACTCTGTCTAAAATAATAAATAATATTAATAAAAACCTCCAAGAGGCAACTTTGATAAAATTCTTATATCACTTTCCTCTTTATTTTGGAACTTTGCTATTGTAGAATTAATTTTACATTTATCTTCATAGCCTACTCCACAGTTGCTTTTTGTTTTGATTTTTATCACTTTTCTTCATTGTTAGCTGTTCTCTGGGTAAGTGACTTTACAAATAACTGTGAGAACCAAATAAACTCAGTAAATTCCTAAGAAAGGCTTAGGTTTCCCAAGTGAATCCCAATAATCATTTCCTATTTTCAACCAATGTATCATGGCCTATGCAAGCCTGAAGAATTATACATTGTAAACACCACCTCTTTCTATTTTATTTTTGAGACAACATCTCACTGTGCTCCTTGTCTGGCCTATAACTTGCTAAATAGAACAGGCTGGTCTCCAACTCACAAATCTATATCCTACTGTTTCTGCCTTCTGAGTGCTGGGATTAAGGCTTGTGCCTCCATATCAAACATGTTTTTGAGAAGGTATTCCGTGATGATTTAAATGAGAATACCTCCACCCCCCACCCCCCACCCCCACCCTACCCCCACCCTACCCCCACCCCTCACCCCCACTCCCCGCCGGCATGCCCAGGCTCATAGATTTGAAATGCTTGGTCACCAGGGAGTAGCACTACTTTAAAGAATTAGGAGGTGTGGTCTCATCAGAGAAGCCTGAGGTTTTAAAAGCCCATGCCAAGCCTGGGGTCCCTTGCTTAGTCAGGGGACCCAGATGTAGAACTCTCATCTATTTCTCCAGCACCATGTCTGCCTATGGGCCCCCATGCTTCCTGCCCTGATGATAGGGAACTCAACCTCTGAACTTGCAATCAAGTCCTCAATTAAATGCTTTCTTTTATAAGAGTTCCCATGGTCATGGTGTCTCTTCACAGCAGAACACTAACCAAGACAGGTCTCTAACCCAGTTTGTCTTCTGCAGGAGGCAGCTAACAGCCGCTCGTGGTCAGTCTAACATGAGCATTAGTAACTTCCCTATGAACCAACCAGAAGTCTGCTGCGAGGCCTGGAGACAGCGGACATTATGATTACCTGGGCCAATGAGAGAGAAACAACACAGCATTGAAGATTAACACCACCCCTGTGTCCCAGGAGAGGGTATAAGAGGCCTGCCCATACCCTCAATGAAGTAGTTGGCTTTTGCTTTTTACCTGGCTCCCATAGTCTGGATAGTTGATTCCCTGCCTTCTTGCCCCATCCCACAAGAGACTACCCACTTGTACTTGTCCCTTGCAACACCTGGCAGTCCAATGTGGGGCTCCATGATGTCATGGGCTTCAATTCCTCTCAGATCAGGGCATATTTTTGTCTTGTTTTTGTTTTGTTTTGAGACAGGACTTCTCAAGTTCCAGGCTGTCTTAGAACTTGCTTTGTAGATCAGGCTGGCCTTGAACTCACAAAGGCCCATCTACCTCTGCTTTCTGAGTGCTGTGATTAAAGGTGTATGCCACCATCACCTGGCTTCAGGGCATATTTTTAAATTTTGCTTTAGTTTCACTGCTGCCACCCTAGCAAGTGGTCCAGGACTCCCTTTCCACGGATTATTTGGTAAATTGGCTCCTACACGTTTCATGTCCTCCCCACCCCCACCTTGTAGGTGAGCAAGGGGGGTCCCTCATCTCTTTCTTCGTCTGTCTGTACATCAGTTAGGGAGGCACACATCTTGTTTTCAATTTGCCCATGCCTCTATACAAGGGCTTATCCCCCAGAAGGTGGAACATAAAACAGTTCTTGATAGTTGCTCTTAGTCTGGAGACACCATATGGGTCTGAAACACCTTTGTCCTTTTTGTCCATCTGTGTTTGTCTTTGTCTAAAACTATAGGCATCCTACCATCCCACTGTAAGAAGCCCCAGACAAGGGCCCTTAAGTCACTTCTTGTAACTGGCAACCTGAAAGTCAGGTCTACAAAACTGGAGGACTACCAGAGTTAGTTAGCAATTCTGGCACCATGGATCTCCTCAGAGAACATGTGGGAACCAAACTTATGGATGAGGATTCTTTTCCTTGTTAGAAAGTGCAAGGCGATCTTGGGGGTTATTACCCACCCCCTCTTTTATGCTACTCTACTCACAGACTCCCCTGCTCCTTTAAACTACTGTTGGGGTGCCTCTAACCTTGCCAGTTAGAGGGAGACCTTCCAATTCAAAAATTTTCTGGACTCTGCCCGTATTTCCTCATTCCCCCCATGATGACTGTTTACATAGATGAGAAACCAGTTAAAGGACTAATAGACACGGATGTGGATGTCACCATCCTCATGGAAACAGAGGCCCTTCCCTTCCTCCATTGGAAATTTTTGCCTGCCCCTACATAAATGGAGTGGGTGGCCAGCAAGACTCATAGAATCCTGTCCAATCAGTCCACTGGAAGGACCTAGATGGCAACTGGGGTTCCTTCTCTCCCATAATGCCCAAGGCGCCTCATAATCTTTGGGGTAGGTATTTTCTAGAAGATGTGAGTGTGGTTTTGACCACAGACCATAGGGAATTCTTTGATGATATCATGATTGACAATAAACTGGGCTTCTCAGGGTTTCCCTCCCCCACTGACCACCCAGAGGCATACCCCCAATTTTAAAGGCCACTGCTTACCACAAGCCCTCAGGGATCAAGTCTCTGACCCTAATGCCCTATCTTAACTATCCGATAATGTCATCTGGGTGGAGCAGTGGCCTATAAATTAACAGCCTTAAAAGAACTAGTCAATGAACAACTCAGACTAGAACACCTAGAACCTTCCACCAACAGACACAACACCCCCATATTTGTCATCTACAAGAGGTCCAGCCATTACCGGTTACTCCAGGACCTGCATGCATTAATGAACAAATGGGAAAAATGAGTACCACACAGCCTGGATTGCCCCATCCCAGTGCCATCCCCCTTCTCACCATATCTTTATCTTATACATCAAGGACTGTTTTTTTCAGATTCCATTGGCACAAGCAGATAAATACCACTTAGCCTTCACTTCACAGTCTGGGAGCCTACCATACAATGACCTAGCCAAAGATACCAATGGATGATCTTGCCCCCCAAGGAATGAAAAATAGTCCTACTGTTTGACAGCTCTGTTTCCCAGGCATTTCACAATGTTCCCAAGGATGTCCTTCTGACCCATTACATGGATGGCATCCTCCTAGTACACCTTGACACTCAATATCTAAAAAGGATATCCTTGACCCTCCTAGAAGATTTGATGACCCTCAACCACTAAGTGGCCCCTACAAAGCTCTAGTCTTTTTCTCCCTAGGCTTTTCTAAGATTCTCCATAGCTCAATAATTAGTTCCTTTGTTTTTCAGCTTGATACCCAAGAACCTTGGCAGAACTTTGACAACTCTGCAGCTCTACTAGTTGGTTTAAGCCATTTTTACCAATTCTGAAGCAGGAGATGCATTCCTTGTTTTCTCTACTATAGGGCCCTACCTGCCCCTCAGCAAAGATCAGGCTCACACAAGAAGCCAAAGACCTCCTTCATAGGGTGACTACCCCCTAAATGTCACTTCCTTAGATAGACATAAGTCTCATAGGTCTCTCCTGGAAATCATACTTTGGACTACCACGGGTATTTTGAGAGTCTTGTGGTAATCAGGCCCATTAATGTGGATACACAAAGCATTCTCAGATCTACAAAAAAAATCACCTCAAAATGTGAAATGGCCTTCTATCTCACCCTTAAGGCATGGATGCTGGCCCAAAGGACTTATGGTTGGGAGCCAGACAAAACTATCCTCCCCTTTTCCCTGTGACATTCTCAGTCCCTATTGGCAGACTATCAGCTTCCAAGCAATGATCATGGGCTTCCCTGGGATGCTGCATAACCACCTGCCCCCAGATAAAAGACTTGCCTCACTGTCCTTACTCCCCTTGGAAGTCAGGTCCCACACTGTTCCTCCATCTTCTTCTATTCCTAAAGCTACTCTGGCAGTCTCAGATGCCAACAAAAATAGATTCAAGGACTTAATTAAGTATCTGAGAGTGAAACATATGACCCGCATATTTCCCAACCCTGACTCTGCACAACTGGAAGAACTGCTTGCCCTCCTGAAGGTCCTCATGGAATGTCAGCCTGAGTGTGTCAATATTTTCTCTGACAGACAGTATGTGGTCCAGGCCATTCCTACTCTGTCCTTTTCCCAAGGGCACACCTTTAATCCCAGTACTCAGGGAGGCAGAGGCAGGTGGATCTCTATAAGCTCAAAGCCAGCCTGGTCTACAAAGCAATTTCTAAGACAGGCTCCAAAGCTACAAAGAAACCCTGTCTCAAAAAAATAGAAAAATAAAAGATAAAAGAATGAATAAACCCTTTATATGTGTCCATGTTGTCCATAAAAGACACAGAGAGCCCACCCTGGTATATTTCTCACATCTGGTCACACACTGGACTCCAAGGCACACTGGCCAGAATCAATGCTTAAATTGACACTATGACTATAACGTTAGACCTTAACCTCCTTGAACAAGTGAGACACTTTACCAACAAGTCCATCTGTCCCCCAAGAGCCTACACAAGCTCCTCCCAGAACTTGATCAACAGTTCTCACTGTAAATGCTGTTAGATCCTGAGCTCCCCATGTTCCTCTGGTGCCCCTGGGCTCCCTCTTTAAGGGGGTATGAACCCTCCAAGGGCTCCTGCCCAGTGCTATCTGGAAAATGGATGTCACTAACCACCCTCCCCCAATTTGGTAGTTTCTGCTATGTTCATCTCATGGTAGATACCTGCTCTTCTGTTTATGCCATGGCCCTATCAGGGGAAAAGGCCTCCCATGTTATTAAGGTCCTTGAATCAGCCATGCTGGTCATGGGAGTGCCATGGGCCATAAAGACTGATAATGGCCTTGATTATGTTTCCCAGAAACTCAACAAGTTCCTCCGTTCCTGGAGGATAAGCCATACCTTTGGCATACCCTACAATCCATGCCATTGTGGAGAGAACCCATAGAACACTCAAGGATATTCTAGCCAAACTGCTTTGCCTGAGACCAAATGAGACACACACACACAATTTGTACCTGACTCTTTATTCCACCTGAATTTTCTTACCTTTGACAAATTGAGCCTCAGCCCTTCTTATAAACGCTGGACATAACTACCCCGTGGTACACTGTGGCCTCTAGTAAGATGGAAAAACCATATCATGCTTCATGACAACCACCTGTGCTGACGTTGACACAGGAGAGAGGATATGCTTGTGTTTTCCCACAGAGCTCAACAACACCCATATGGGTCCATACCCAAGACATGCAGCTGGCCACTGAGAACCACCAATGGGTCAAGGAACCTCCTCTTCCACAGCCTTCCCCGGATGGACAATGTATGCCTTTCTTATAGACTGGGCTCTTCATGTTTTGCCAATGGGTTGATTTGCTCATGGAAAAAGCAGAACTTATCTGTGACCTGGCCTTGCTGAGGTGTGACCCTAAGTTCAGGTTGATTTGCCTAACCCCTTTCCAGATGTCCAACATCTCCCAGACCAGGTCACACCTTACCCAATATATAAGGGGCACAGGATTGAAAAAACTCTCAACTATTCTGTTTTCCTATGAGAACACATTTCCTGCTTCAGTATGATGTGGGTACCTCCTATGACTTTTGAGACAAGTTTTATCACTAAGATTTAGAAAATCTTTAAGAGAGTTTTTCCACATGCTTCCCTGTGATTGTTTCAAAGGCCCTTCCATGGGATTCGAACCTGAGGTACTCTGGCCTCATGAAATCCACAGTATTAAAATCAGGTTGGGCAAAGATCCTTTCTCTAGACCACTAGTCCCTGCAGATGTAGCCATTCCTTAACAATGAACATAAACAACAAAACACCGTGGTGCAGGGACTGCCTGGAGCCGCAACTGGAGGAAACCACCCAGGCCTCACAAAGCAGCCGCAGATGCACTTAACACTGTCCGACATTGCTGCAGTTACAAGGCCCACCATGTTATCTTTTGAAATGTGTGGATTAAGTACAAATTTCTTCTATCGCACACCTGTTTCCACTCTTTGATCACAGGCTTTCAGTTTAATTTGCTTCCTTTGTAATCTTACTGATTTTATTTTCTGATTTAAAAAGCAGCTGGAGTCTTTCCCGTACTTTCAAGTGGACCCTTCTGCTCATGTTGTGTCCAAGTGGATGATGCAGTAGCATTTTCCTAGCTTAAGTCCCTTGATTACATATACAAAAATCCATTTCACTGTATAGCCAAGTAAGGTAATAATCAAAGGTCACCATGAAGGTCTCTTTGAGAGACCATTATCCCCCTATCATAATACATTTGAGGAACCAGCTTTATATGGCAAAACAACACACTGAGTTTTTAATATATAAAAGTTCACACATGAGAGGGAATTTGTGGGCTTTGACTTCAGACTTCATGACCATACAGCCAGCATGGGCAGAAGCAGAGTCATTCCTCTCGCCAACCAGACTCCATCAGCAGCTACCTCGCATGCCCACTGTAGCTGTGACTTTTCATATGTATCACCTTTCCTTGTCCTTTGGCCTCTCAACTTGTTTTCCTTAGCTATCAACAGAATAAATCATACTTCCACCTCTGTTTCAGTATTACCCTTAGAACCACCAGACATGAGACCAAACGAGTCGTATATACTTTCTAAAGATTTCCATTTTTGAAGAAAGAAGTCTATTCATCCACAGACCGAAGACAGCTCTACCCAAGCCCATGGAACCAAACTACTGTGAGATGAATTTGTGAACCAAAATACATCTTTCTTTCTTATTTTGCAGGGATATGGAAGAAAGGCCTCCATAAATATAGCTTTTTTATTTAAGTAGTAGGAAATTATTAATTTAAAAGGAGGAACTATTTTCTTTAATCCTATTGTTTCCCTTAGCTGGCACTTACCATATGAATAAGTACACACATACACACACCTGTTTATGGTGATAAATAAATAAAAAGCACCCTTTGGCAGTTTATAACTTATAAAACAACAGGAAAACATGAGGCAAGGTCAAATGCAGACTGTGCTATACAATCTTGAAAAAAATAGGCCTTGTAAATGTCACCTGCCATGACCACGAAGTGGTAATAAAATATGAAAGTTAAATGAAAAAATTAGTGTAAATCATTGAACACTCAGAAGATGGCTGGTGAGGGGGCTGACCTCCTAAGCCTTCATACTCTGTTAGCCAGAGTTAATGCTCACCCTGGTTTCTCTCCATGGGCTTCAATGGCCCCTCCCTAGCTGGAAGAATGATGTATAGGTGACTGGTAGGTATGTTTAGAAAGAGGAAACTAAGTCCTGGACACTCAGCCTCTGGAAAGCTCTCAAGATCTGCCTGCCTAAGATCTACCCAACTCCACCACTGTTCAGGACACCTAAGGAATGTCCTCCCCAGCTACACCTGATAGATTTACCAACTAAATCAAGTCCCCTTGCCAAAGATCCAAAACCACATTATCTAATAGCTATTAGCTGGTGTAGGAGAGTCCTTCTGTATTTGGATTGCTTTCATTGGTTGAATAAAAAACTGCCTTGGCCTTTTTGAAAGGGCAGCCCTTAGGTGGGTGGAGTAGACAGAACAGAAGGCTGAGAGAGGGAAGGCACTGGGGCAGATGCCATGTTTCTCCAGCCCAAGATGGACTTTGGTTAGAATCTTTCCAGTAAGCCACGACCATGTGGTGATACACAGATTACTAGATATGGGTTAAAATGATATGTAAGAGTTAGCCAATAGAGGCTAAAACTAATGGCCAGGCAGTATTTAATTAATACAATTTTTGTGTGGTTATTTCAAATGTAAGCTAGCCCGGCGGCTGGGAGCCGGGTGGGATGGAACAAGAGGGCCCACACTCCTCTCAGGTGCTGGGAACACAGCCCGCAACTCTTACTACAATTAGCAACATGAACAGAAACTTCAGTTTTCTGCCTGAATGGTTGTGTTGTTATCCACTGGCTTTAAGTTCAGTCACCAGTAAAAGGAGGTTCTATTTATTTTGCTTGCACAGCCCCACCGTAAGTGTATAGCACTGATGGATTGTACTGTCATCATTATTCTCCGCCTAGTCTTTGTCCAATTTGTGTTAGCTAATAGGCATTCCAATGCATTACATCCCAAAATCAAAGCCCAGATTTCCACTTCCACTCTCAAAATACACATACACATGTGAAGAGGAGAGAAAAGAGGAGGGGTGTTGTAGGAAGGCCACTTGTTGGTTCCCAGCTGCTCAGTAGCTCAGACCTGAAATAATCATACAAAAACCATATTATTTAAATCATTGCTTGGCCCATTAGCTCTAGCTTCTTATTTGCTAACTCTTACATATTAATTTAACCCATTGCCATTAATCTTTGCATCACCACAAGGTCGTGGCCTATCAGCAAATTTTCAGCATGTCTGTCTCCAGCGGCAGATATATGACTTCTCCTTAACTACTCCTTCTTTCTCCCAGCATTCAGTTTAGTTTTCCCCGCTTGCCTCTATTCCCTGCACAGGCCCAAGACAGCTTCTTTATTAACCAATGGTATTCACAGCATACAGAGGGGAATTCTATATCAGAGGGGGGAAAGGAAGGGGGAGAAAGGAGGGAAGGAGAGCAGAGGAGAGAACAGAGGAAGGAGAGCAGAAGAGAGCAGAGGAGAGGAGAGTTTCTCCCATATACCTCCCTATTTCAGACACAACAGTCCTTTCTTTTATGGATGCTCAAGCAAGATTATTTGCACCCCTTCTTTCTCTTACAGTCTACTTCCATCTGTCAATCAAAACTGCTACCAACTCAGTTCTCACAACACTGTTCAGCTCTTACTTCATCTTACTGTCCAAGTCATCCTGTTGCTCTCCCTGCTAATTCTCCCCAAACCAGTCTCTTGTCACCCACTGGAGAAGGCAAAACAACTTGGAGTGAGATGTAATGTCTACATCCTTAACCTTCACGTTCACCCTTACCACCTCTTCCCTTCCCTTCTCCCTAGAGTCTGAAGAGGCTATCATCTGGAATTCAACTTCTGGTATCCTTAGAACTTCATACAAATGACCCCTGCCTGGCAAGGCCTTCCTTGGTGAGCTTATCTGAAAAGACTGCTTTCCCAAACACATCCTAGAACTCCAAGTCCTTGGTTTGGTTGTTTTTCTCCTTGCTCTACCCAAAATTCCTTTTTGTGTCTATTTATTGTCTCTCCACTGAGAACAGTGTCTGATACACAGCCAGTATTTGACTATTTGTTGAATGGGTAGATGGATGAGGTACAAGTAAACCATAGAAATAAATGTGTTTCTTCCCTTCTGGCAGGTTTCTAAGAATCATGATAAATAATAAATACTATGAAAATATAAATCTCAGAACTGTGTAGTTACATTATCACCATTTGAGACAGACTGGGCAAGTTAGCTGCTCTACTAGAACAGAAAAACAAAGTGATGTAAAGTCACTACAAAGCACAAACGCCATGTGACAATCTCACCTGGGTACCAAGCTAAGCAGCTTGTGACATAATTATGTCACTAGGGGCAAGAGTGCTTAGAAATGCTAAAGAAATCTACCTGACTACTCTAGTTACCTGCTGCTGCAGCTGTTGCCTCTGAGCATCATCTGGGTCAAAGCCAGCCCCACCATCCTGCAACATCGGCACCTCAGGAAATTTCACTTCAGGCCTGCCATCCCAAACTCTATTCAGAATTAGTTGTGATGCTTTCAACACATCCACTGAATTGACCTTTCACTTGGTATCAGAAGATGTCCATCCAAATCACAGTGTATTTTCTCTCATTGTGAGGTAGTTTTACCAAGAATTCTGAGGACTGAATTTTATAACCTGCATCAGATGTTCTAAATAAGAAGCTACAGAGAAGAAAGAAGGGCACACACACACACACACACACACATACACAACTAACCCCTCATTTCCTGTGGATAATTGAATGCAAATCAACTGATGACTGTGTTTAGGGATATTTCTCCATTACACGGCAGGGGTCATGTCATGGGTGCTTGCTATAGGCACTGCTCCTATTCCACTGACCACCAGGATGGCACTGCCCCATTCCACTGCCCACCAGGAGGGCACTGCCCCATTCCACTGACCACCAGGATGGCACTGCCCCTATTCCATTGACCACCAGGATGGCACTGACCACCAGGATGACACTGACCCTGTTCCACTGACCACCAGGATGGCACTGTCCTATTCCTCTGACCACCAGGATGGCACTGCCCCATTCCACTGCCCACCAGGATGGCACTGTCCCTATTCCACTGACCACCAAGATGGCAATGCCCCTATTCCACTGACCACCAGGATGGCACTGCCCCTATTCCACTGACCACCAGGGTGGCACTGCCCCTATTCCACTGACCACCAGGATGGCACTGCCCCTATTCCACTGACCACCAGGATGGTTTGCCAAACCATGACTATTTTCAATTCGTGGAAGGCTAAAAGTAACTAGGAAGAAATCTTTTGAGTCAAATGTTCAGATCCCTGCAAATGGGCTTCTCAAACGTGTCAGTAAACTGCTGAGTGTAGAGAAGTCTGGGTTCAAAACTTTGTATAACTGGATGTCTTGACGATCGTATGCTTTACTACTCCCATCTTGTCATATAAAATCACTGGCATCAAAAATAAAATACCATGAAATGCTCATGGTACATAAGGAACCCTGAACTAACCATTCATTCAATAATTATTTATTCATGCATGACACCTATGCTCAATCTTCCACCACCAAATTTTTTAAAATTTTACTAAGCACTTACTACATTCCAGGAACTCTCCCAGGCAGTGCAGAGAGGACTAAGCAAAATTCTCTTGAGGCTCTAGCCTATTGACCATTCCAAAGGAAGGCTATGTCCAAAGAAAGATCTATGCTATAGCAAAATACCTGATGAAAGCAACTTAAGGAAGTAAACATTTATTCTAGCTCATAGTTCAAGAGGATATAGTCCACTATGGTGGAGAAGAAATGGCAGCAGACAAGGACAGCAGGGAAACATGAGCAGAAGCTCTGCTGGTCAAATGCACCCACAGTGAGCAGAGAGAAATGAATGTTCACGTTCAGCTGACTTTCTGTTTCTTAAGCACTCCAGGACCCCTGGCCATGGAATGGCCCCACAAAGAGTTGGTCTTCCACCTTAATTCATCTAAATTAGAAATATCCCTCACAGGCATTCCCAGAGATGTCTTCAGGGATATTCTAGATCCTGTCAAGTTAGCAATCAACTCTGTTACCATGTAGTGAAGGGGAGTGGTCTTGGCCATTTCGGCTTATAGCCATGCCCCGTCATTAGCTAATTATTCCGCCCCCCTAATTAGTTGCTAATTAATTAATGGGGTTGGACCACCAGGTCCCAAGAGGTATAAAATGATAGGCCCACGTGTAAAGCTCTCTCTGCGCGGATCACCGACCTGTCTGCTTCTTCGGAGGAACTCTTTCTGGTATAGTAATCTGTGTGTATTTTGGCCCCTATTAAACTTGTGTGTCTTAAATAAAACTTCCACAATGTAGCCTGCCTTGTGTGAAAAACACTTCGATTGGAGGTGGGAGGTCAACATTCCTGACTCTGCCACCTGATAGCTGTGTGTCCTTTAGGAGGTCTTCAACCATCTACATCTTCAGTCTTGGGTATTACACAAGAACACAAACAAACAGAGAGCTCAAGCAAGCCATCTTCCACATAGAAAATGCTGCGTACATGAAGAACAGTGATGATATTCACCATGGTTACATAACCTCCAGGAGTCAGCAAATTATAACCAACAACAACAACAAAAAAATAGTGACTGGCTAAATCTAGCTGGACATCTGTTTTTATAAATAAAGTTTTATTGGAATACCTACTCATCCACTCATGTATGTATTAGCTATGGCTTTTTTTTTTCTCACCACTATGGCAGAGTTAAAGCATTACTTTAGAGGCTGAGTGGCCCACAAAGCCAAAAATTCTACTATCTGATCTTTTGAGCAATAGGTTAAGTTCCTGGTCTAATCTCTTCTGTGCTAAAGGTGGTCTCAAAAAAGCACCTATCGGATTCACCCAGCAGCCTGTTAGGAATGGGCACTCTGAGAGCTACTCCTGAGTGGATATTTTAACAAGACCCTTGGGTGTGGTTTAAGTGACATGGGTGCTAGAGAAACACTAGACTGGAATGGGTCCATGGTGACATCACACACAGTGTCCCACACTGCACAGATGTGGTCAGCTTTCCCCTTCCTTCCTTCCTTTCAGTCAGTCAGTGAATTCAGAGCAGTGATTTCTCCAGCTCAGGAGATATTGCAATATCAGGTGGAACTTAAAAAAACATGAACTCCTGGGGTCTCCCTGTGGCAACTCTGACCAAATGAGTATGAGCTAGAAAGTCAGAAAGTCTGCACTTTTCACACAAATACCTCAAAGAGGTTTAAACCTCAAGGGCACTAAGACACCATCTTAGAAACAAAATTTTGCAAGACGCACTATATATTCTGTAGAGTTGAGGCAAAAATCAATAAACACCATTCATGTCCACACCACTAATTTTGTTCTTTGTTTGTAAGATGAGGTCTCATGTATCTCAGGCTGGCCTCACAACACAATCAAGAAGAATCTTGAACTTTGGAGCCTCCTGCTTCCACCGCATAAGAGCTGGGATCACGGGCATGGACCACCAAATCCAGTTTTAGTTGGTGCTAAAGGTCAAACCCAGGGCTTCGTGCGTGCCAGTTGAACACCCTACCAACTGTGCTGCATCCTCAGCCCAGGTATTCTCTTTTGAATGCTTAAATTGCTACCAAAAGATGAATCAGCAATGCTTAAAATGATTAATTTTGATTGAGAAACCCCTTGGAAATTAGTAACACAGACCTCTGAACATGTATTTCCAGAAACAATCAGTTCATGGGGGCTCTAATCTAATGAAATGCGTAAGTCCTTAACAATCATAATATGATGGCATTATTGAGAGGTGGGGAAATTCAGGAGGAGGGACCACGTGGCAGGAAGTAGGTCACTGGGGATGTCTCTTTGGAGCTGTATCTTACCCTGGTTCCTTTGTGCTTCATTCCATTTTTTGACCACCATCTATGAGCTGTTCTGTCACACTTTCCCCTCTATAATAGACTGATTACTCAGAACCTGTGAGACTAAATAAGGAATTTCTCCCTTGCTTAGATTGATTAATGTCAGACATTTTGGTCACATTAATAACAAATACAGTGATCTTTTATAGAATAGTGGTCTTTTACTTTGTTTGTGGTGGATTCAGATTCCATTTGGGGTTTTATTATTGGGGGGGGATGTGCACGTGCATGGATGTACACACCTATGTATGAAACCAAGATCAGGTGTCTTTCTCAATCACTCACCATGCTGTCTGACACAGGGTCTATTACTGAACTGGAGGCCACTAATTCATGTAGGTTGGCTGACCAGTCAGACCCAGGCATCACTAGGGCTGCAATTACAGATGCCTGCCTGCTGCTGTAGCTACTGGCTTTTTTATGTGGCTTCTGGGGATGAAGGGCTGTGATTATAGATGCTTGCCGCTATAACTGGCTTTTCCACATGGGTGCTGGGGATGAAACTCAGATCCCTTACTGAACCATCTCTCTGCCCCTTTGAATTGTTTTCTAATTCACAGCTATTGTATATCCTTATAATATGTCACATGATGTTTGCCCATAATTACACATTGTGGAATGACGAAGAAACTTAATGTCTATTACTACACACAATTACCATATTTCTGTGGTAGAGAAACAGATATTCATCCTCTTGGGAAATTTTAGAGAGGCAATAAAGCTCTATTATCCAGAGCCACCACGTTGCTCTCTAGATCTCCCACACCTTCTCCTCCTGCCTCATTTTGTGAGTGATGGCCCTCGATGCCTCTGTGGGCATGGGCGGGTTAAGTGCTGTGATCTCAACGATGAGAAGATACTTTGCCACTATTGTACTCAGTGTCCAGAATGGATTTTTATGTTTTTAGGACCTTACTCAAGAAAGTTTATTGAACACCAAATGTTTACAGGACATTATTCTAGGTTAGAGCAAGGACCTAAGAAATGAAAAATAACCCTTGTAGTATCTAAAACTGAGTGGCCCAAGGAGCATTAACTCATTTGGAAAGGCCCTGATTGATGGCCAGCCACTGTTCCAGGTCAAGTATGGGCAGATGTTTAACTTAAGGAGCCAAGAGGTGAAATATTTGGCGTTTTATGGACCATGTAGTTTTTGTCATGTTTTTACTTTGGGAATTTTTTTAAAACAGGACTTCTAGTGCAAGCAGGCCTCACACTCCCCATATGCCTGAGAAGGGTGTGAACGTCTGGTCTCCTAGCCACCACCTCAACCTCCTGGGACCTCAGGCATGCGACTCCATGGTTTACATGGTGTTGGGGACCAAACCCAGGACCTTATGTGTACTAGGCAAGTGTTCTACCAGCTGAATTTCAGAGAATTTTTTTCAAGCTCTTTATTTTAATATTTTAATAATGGGTTTTCTTTGTGAATTATCAAAACATAATTCAAGTATGAATCTTTGATTTTTTTTAAAAAAAAGCTATGTATTGACTTTCTTCATCCTTTTGTAAATTTTTAAGGTTCTTGTGTATATTTAGGGGGTGGGGTGGTGAATTATGAATTCAAGCCTGAGTAGAGACCTATCAGATTGGATTTCTGGTGAAGCACAAAATGCCTGTATATAATAAAACTGTATCTCCCTGCCCCCACCAAAAAAAGAAGGGGAAAATCTCATACTTCATTCTCAGGTAGGATGAGAAAAAGTCACTCATCAGATCCGGCCTTTGGGACATAGTCTTCCAACCTCTATTTTAGATGACATGGTTCCAGCAGCACAAACAAACAAACAAAGCCTTGGACACAGTCTGGCACAAGTGGCACAGGCCTGGAATCCCAGCATTTCTAGAACCTGAAGCCAGAGAATCATTGTGTCCAAGAGTTCAAGGCCAGCCAGGGCAATCTAGCTATACTCCATCTTACAGTAAATAGACTGTGTTCTTATAGAGCACAGATGCTAGCAGAGGGACACATGGAGCAAACAAATAGATGTAGAAAATGCAGGCAGCAATTAAACCCTGTGAAGAAAACTAATGCCATAAGAAAGACAAGAGGAGTTGGGGATATATCAGAAGGCAGAGTACACAAGGCCCTGAGTTCAGTCCCTGGCACCGCATAAACCAGGCACTGTAGCAAATCCCTGCCATCACAACACTCAGAAGTACAGAAAGGACGAACAGAAGTTTAAGAGCAACACAGTACAAATTCAAAGCCAGTCTAAGACACAGGAAACCCTGCTTCAAAAACACAACAAAACTGACTTAAGTGAGAAGCGAGAAGGATGAGGCAGGCACCGAGTTCAAGTTCAAGGAGAGGCATGAGTGGAGGCTAAACAAGCATTCTCTCTGGAGATGGCAAGACTCTCGGGAACACAGGAAGCCATCCTTAACACACAATAGTAATTGGTGAGGAAGTGGGAGCAAAGGCTACCAAATAGTAATGGGGTACCTAAGCATTTACAACACGGCTCAATGCAAATGCTTCCTTCCCACGTGCAGGTCCTGGAAAAGCCAGCAACTATGCAAGTTCATTAACACCCAGGCCAGCTTGGCAACTTTTTCACATGGAGAAGCGTTCCCTTGCCTCATCTATGATCCATGAGTCCATGATGTATAGCCAGTAGCTCTGCTCCCCCACCTTCATTTATCCTGCAGCTGAGTTGGCTTTGAAATCTACCGATTCCCACTACAGAAGTGGGAAGCAAAGGTGGTTCAGGGTCTTTGGGAAAACCATCAGAGGGGAAAGTCTCAAGAGAGAGACTACAGAAGGTAAGAAGAAGCACCAAAGTTCAGACCGACCATCAGCTACAGTAGATACAAGACATTGGGCTGGGGGCGTGGGGTGACAGATCCTCCTCAGAGCCACCATGGAAGTGGAGTAGAGCCATAGAGAGATTTCCTATATAAGCGGAAAACTGCACGAAGGAGCAGAATCACCTGAGGCGTTCTTCAAAAGCCTCTATGGCTTTCAGGGAACTATTAAAAGTCAAGCTTTTTCCACTTAAGGCATCCCTTTGTTCCCGCTAACCAAGAGTCTCAAGGAAAGATGGGGATGGTGAGAAAGAAGGAAGCTCTTGAGGCTGAGATGCTAAGCTTCAAAAGCGTGAGGATCAGAGTTTGATCTCTCATATAAAAAGTCAGGCATAGTGAAACATGCTTGCAGTCTGAGCTATGCTGAAACAGGAAACGAAGCAGGCCCATCACTGGAGCTGGCTGGCCAGCTAGCAGAGCCTTCTTGGCGAAGTTGTGGGCCAGTGGAAGACCCTGTCTCAAATTTCAAGAACTGGAAGGCAACTGAGGAGCACCCAGGGTTGGCCTTAGACCTACGCACACTTATGCATTCACATCAAGAGGAGGAGGACAACTATGACAACCCTGACAAGGAGGACACAGCCTCTTAAAAGTATGCTGAATAAGTGAGATTTCCTCAGCCACTAATAAGGGTCCTGACACTCACTGGGTTTAGAATACATATTTACAAGTCTAAACCAGAAGTTAACACAAAATGCATGCTACATCTATGCCTTTACAAAACAAATTATGACTCCCACACACACACTGTATCACTGTATCCATTGAAATCTAGACACAGATGACAATCATATGTATGTGATATGGGGACAGAAAGGAGGAAATCAAGCCCTGGGAATTATTTGTGTAGAAAAGCAGCAGTAAGTGGCAAAGTTGGTTTTGTTTTACTCCCAGGGAATGTGCCCTATATAGCCAATGAGGACCCTTTGTGATTTACTCTTGGGGGTCACTGGCCCTGCCAAGTACCACACTGGGCCTGTTATCTCTTCATGACTAAACAGACCAACAACCTCAGCTTTTGCAGCCCGGAATTTGCTGTGCCTCACACATTCCACCTCTGCGGCCAACCTAATAGAATAGTAATCTGCATTAAGATCCAAGCACCGCATGGTCTCCATCTTTCAAGCACAGACGATGATCCTAAAGGAGGCACACATTAAGCCCCGGGACTTTGTGTCTTGTCTTTGCCTCTGTGGCCCTGTGTCTTTGTCTCTCTGATTCTGCTTCTATGTCTCTCTCCCTCTCCCCCGGCACCGTGTGTGTGTAGGTACATCCCTATTAGCCCACAGGACTTAAGAATGTGCATGAGGACTCTGCAGTTTCGCTGCTGTCTGTCATTGTTCTCCCCCTCTTCTTCTCTGACACACAAGGCCACCTGCCCCAGAGCTACATTACAGACACCTAACTATCACCTTCCCTAATGCATGTCATGTCGCCTCCAGTTGATTTACTAGGAGAGTCTGAAAACAACTGGGCACCTCAAAGGCCACCAGCTCCAAAATGGGGGCTGTGAGCACACCACAGAGGGAAGTCTTCTGCTCATGAAAGCCTGGTTCATTCCTCAGGTGTCCTGTGTGCTTTGGAAACACTCGCCACCTGTGTGAGCAGCACCTGCTTTCAAATTGGCCTCCAAAGGTTAAGTGAAATCCATGCAGAAGCCATTTACCCAACTCTCTTCCCACTTCCTGTGAAGAGCTTACTAGGAATAGCCCCAACCACAGTCAGCCTGCAACACTTGCTGAATCTCACTACGCACAATATGCACTTCACGCTCACGACACTACGCTGTGAGAGCTTGCTCTTCCTACTTCCGTGGCACAGTCGAGATGTCTCCACAGCTAGCAAGCAACAGAACCAAGGTTTCCACATACGAATTTTGACGGCATTGCATGTGCCATTAGCTGCCACACGGCTGCTGGCTGCATCTGTCGAAATCCATCAATTCCATATTGAAGTGGAATGTGCACAGAACTAACCGCTCTTGCCTGCTTTGAAGGCCTGATCCACACACTGGTCTAATGCTAACGGTGGGTTAGGAGGAAACACCAGGAAGTGCCTTCTCTCTGCTCCCAGACAAGACCATATCAGCCAATACAAGACAATGGTCTCACTCCTACTTTCTCAGGCCTTTAGAAGCAAGTGGCTGGAGTCCTCTGTGGCCTATATGCCTGTCTCAGCAGGAAGCAGGTATCATGAGTCAGTAACACAGACACATGCAGGGGTCATTTTCTCTGGACCTTGGAAGGTCAACACACCTTCCTATCAATGATACAACACATGGGTCAGAAGTCAAAATAGACAGCCATATTTAATATTGACTTGACCTCCTTCTCATCTTCTTCCTAAACACACACACACACACACACACACACACACACACACAGAGAGAGAGAGAGAGAGAGAGATTAGGCCACACTCTCTGTGCCCTTGAACATTCCCTACATCTAACATCAGTACCTGGAACAATAACTGCATTGCCATCCCCAAAGGAAGTGAAGGTCATGCTGTGTCACACCCTGGCCATAGAGCAGGTCCCCAGTCCCTCTACCTTGTCCTGAGGCATGACAGATTGGGGATAGGAACCTTCATACCTCATGAAGCATGGAGGGAGGGAGGCTGCCCCCTTTCCACCTCATTAACTCACCCAACAAAAATCAACATGATTCATGGGAAAGGTTCACCAAGGAGAATATCAATTTTAAAAAAAAATACCTAGGAAGAAAATAAAAACAAAATTTCTCCCTTAAATAAGCAGGCTTCCCAACCCTAGCATAAGCTCCCCTTCCATAGAAATAGGATCATGGGTATTCCTGCTGGTAAGTGTAGCTCAAGTATAGTCTCTGCTGCATGTCTTTCCTCAGTCTTTATGGGAAGGGAGTTTTTGCTTAAAATCCATATTTCCTTCTCAGATCTCACAAATTCTTTTTGATCCATACATTGATCTAAAGGATGTTAATTCCCTGTGGCAGACTAAAGATAGCCATACAAGCTTTGACACTTCTCTGGTGGCACAGGGGGTCTATGTCCCCTCCCTTTGGATCTGGACTGGTTCTGTGACCATTTTAAATAATATAATAAGACCATGTGACACTGTGCTGGTTCCCAGGCCTTGAAAGTCTGACAGTTCCTATGCCTTGACTCATGAACTGCCACGTCTTTTTTTCTTTCTTACTAAAACTGACCTTTTTAAAAGGAATTAATTCAGGGAGAAGCAGAAGTGAACCTGCCTGGTTGCAGAGCCAACGGACCTTTTCTTAGGCACTTCCACAGCACCCAAGCTGATCCACATCTTTCCTCTCAAGGGTCCCTAGGGCTGCTCCCTTCACAGCTGGATAAGGACTATAACTTACCAAGCTCCCAGGACCCTGGTTTAAGGTTTGGAATTGGCCTGAGAACTTTGGATTGGCATTAAAATCAGTATACACCCATGATCAATTTTTCAGGTTTCCTAGCCTTGACTCCTTAGTCATTTAAGTTCATTCATGTAGCTTATGAGCATTAGTTTTTATTCTGACCTTCACAACATCATCTATTAAAAGGGGAAACAGAGCTAAGGGGACAGTGAAGCACTTGCCTTACAAGTACTTGAGTTCAATCCCCAGAGCGCATGTAAATGAGCCAGGAGTGGTAGTATCCATTCCTAACCCCAGCACTGGGGAGGCAGAGGCAGGTAGATGACTGGAACTCTCTGCTAGCCAGCTTAGCCTAATAAGTGAGTACCAGGCCAGTGAGAGGCCCTGGGATGATGGGGGTGGGCTTGGATAATTTCTGAGGAGTGAGAGTAAGGTTGTCCTGTGGCCCCCACATACATACACGTAGATATATGTGTATATGTGCCTACATGTGAGTAGCTGCATGCACACAAACACACACACACAGAGAGAGAGAGAGAGAGAGAGAGAGAGCAAAAGAGTAAACAAACCAGTGATCCTGAGACTTTAGGTTCCTGTGAACACTAGGAAGAGGGAAAAGAGAATAAAAGAAAAAACAAAAAACACCCCACTTCAGCTCATATTGAAGATGAGCTTAGTTAAGCCTTTTGGATCTGAGACTCCCCTTGCTTCCCAGTAGTATTCTGAAATAATTCCTCCTTAATGAACTCTGCTCCCTTCTCAGGAAAGCCAAGGGTTCTTCAAGGGAAATGCAAAGGTTCAATTGTGATTCATGTGAGCCCTTGGCGAGAACATGGTAATAATAGACACGGCAAGGCAATTTCCGAGTGAGTAATACTCTAATTTACAATGTCAAATAGATATGAAGCTGGAGTGTCACAATGTTTTTATCTCCATTAGTTTTAATTATTATTATTATCTACTACAGAATTAAGCAAAAAGAAGAAGAAAGCTCTCAGCCTGTTAGCATCCTAAAAATAAATCTTCGGAAGTCAACAGACATGAGCCTCTACTGTTTTGACTCCAAGAAGGTGCAGCCATGATGTCGCTCCTCCTCCCTTCACCTACAGGTCTGTCTAAAGAGGTGCCTGAAACACATGACTCATCATGTTTTGTTCAATCCACGGATGTCCCCCTTTTCCCTCCTCCCTGCCTACTGGAAGGAACTACTCTAAAATCATAGATAAATTCCATCTCTCTTTTTCCATGGGACTTTGAGGACGGGAAGACCTCCCCTCCCCGTCCCCTGAGGTCATTCAGACTTCTAATTCTTTTCCTACTTCAAATTAATGGAACAGGATGAGCGCCTCTCCATATCCCCCTCCATTCACCGCACAGGCACGTGTGCACAGGTTTGTGTTTGCAGGCATACATGAATACAGAGCCCAGGGATTGGCACTGGGCATCTTTCCTAATCACTCGCCATATTATTTTTTTCAGACAAATTCTCTCATTAAACCCTGGGGCTTGCTTCCTCTGCTGGGCAGGCTGGCCAGCCAGCCCCAAGAACCCTCTCTCCTCTGCCTCTCCAATACTGGGATTGCAGGTGCATGTCTTCTCATCTAGTTTTCTCTTGTCTTTTGTTGGTTTGTGTGTTTGGGTGGGTGGGTGGGTGGGTAGTGGGTGGGTCCTCGTGCTTCTATAGCAAATACATAACAAACTGAACACCACCCAGCCCTACTCTATGGTCTCTTAGGAATTATTCACTTCGTTGGAAAAGTGTTTACTGACTTCCCAGCTGGAGGCAAAGAGGAGCTGATAAAGTGGTTAAGGACACAGCCAGGCAGTGGTGGCGCACACCTTTGATCCCAGCACTCGGGAGGCAAAGGCGGGTGGATTTCTGTTGAGTTTGAGGTCAGCCTGATCTACAGAACAAGTTCCAGCATGGCCAGAGCTACAAATAGAAATCCCATCTCAAAAAAATAGAAATAAAAAAGTGTAAAGGAATACAGTTGAGACATTCTGGTTCTTCAACTCTCTACTTACAAGTCATTGAGCTAGCCACCCAATCACGTGTCTCCATTTTCTTGCTTCTGAACAGAGACTATAACAGCACCTATACCTCAACAACTCCATAAATAATGAATTAATCCTGGAAAGGCACTTGGAATAAGGCCTGGTATGTAACATGTATCAGTCGATATCAGGTTTGCCTGTCATTATCACTGCACACTGAAGTCCTACCTGGTAATACAGAACAAATAAGCACTGATACCCGTCTCATACGTAGAACCCATTCACTGGCTTAACAAATATTCTCTAAATATGTGCTGTGCATGAGCATCATTATCACTCAAGGGCTGTAACTGTGAAAATGTTCTGTATGAAACAATAAACAATATAAAAATATAACCAAAAAGCAGATAATTTTGAGGTAGAATGGTAAGAGCAGGTGGGAAGAGCAAAGCAGTCTATGGGAGAGAGAGGATTGCAGCAGGAGAGAGCTGAAAAAAGACACTCTGCAGCAATAGGAAAGTTCCACAAAGAAAGAGTGTCCCAGAGAGAGGGGACAAAGACCGGTGTGGGAATATTCCTAGAGGATCAGCAAGGATGCTAGTGTAGTCAAACATAGCAAGGAAGGAGTATGTTAAGAGATGATGCCACATACCAGGGAGGATACGGCCACGGAGTCCTGGAGATGGCTGGTGACTTCATTATATGGACCATGGGAAGCCACCAGAAGGAGGTGAGCAGGGTGTGCCATAACCAGTGACACTGAGAAGGCACTGTGTAGAAGGACGTTGTTCACGGATGTCAAAACCATGTGCCACCTAGTTGCCCTTCTGAGTCCTTGTGTGCAAGTGCTGGGTTCTGTGACTCGGAGTCTCACAGGTATGTGAGGGATGAAGGGCAAACACATCACAAAAGCCTCACCAACTAGACAAATGGCCTCGGGATCCGCGGTGATCCCCTCCTTTAAAGCAGTCAGTACCTACTGCCTAATAACTACTCTGCTTTTGTTTGAATGCTACGGTTTTGTTGGTTTCTCTTTCTAATTCTCAAAAAAAAAAAAGTTGGCCAACAAGTCCATTTTTTGCCAACATCCATTTCCAACAACTTGAAGCCTCTGGAATACAGTCTTGAAAAAGGAGCAAAACACACTCGGCTGAGCTCTCCAAGGATGAGTCATGGCTTCCCAACGTGAAAGCGCCACATTCTCCTTGTAACTGTCTGGCTGCACATCAGTTCACTCGTAGTTAAGATACAGTTCTAAGACCCTTGGGTCCCAAATGGACAGTGCAGTTCAAATCATTACAGGGCGTAGCTGAGTGCTTGACAGCCAGAACTCTGACGATAACAAATAACAAAGGGTTGAGTGAGAGCCACACCAGGAACAGAAGGATCTAAGTCACAACAGGAGTAAGTCGCTACGACAAAGGCAGCCACATCAGACAATTCAATTAGGTTCTCCATCTTCTGCTTTATTAACAAAAGAAACATGGATTGCTTTCCGTGCAAAACAGTTAAAAATCAGCAAAGTTTTGGTGGTATAACAGGAACATGTTATCTTGTTATGCTCCAGATGGGGAGAAAAAAACGGATTTTGACAATGAAACTCCATCAACTGCTCACATGCCCTCTGTTCTGAAAACCAACTTTTCACCTCATTACATAAGCATTGCAATAATGTGCATTTGAATATCTGATGTCAGACTGAAAATACATTACCTAAATACCTAATGTGCCAAAAAAAAAAAAAACAGTTTAATATTGCAGGACCCACAAGCCATAGGAAAACAGGCAGGAACTGAGCTGAGTAAATCCACAAACATATAACTGATGGGAGACATAATTACCAAGTCAAACTGATGAAAAGAAACTGCTAACCAATATCTGGAGTCCTGGTGGTTGATATTATCAGTATGGCTGAACTGAGAGCATTGCTGCCAAGGAGAAGAGGAAATGGCATATCCAGGTGTATCTGTGAGCGGTCTCCAGAGACAATCAGATCCTGAGGGCTCTGAACTAACAAATGGATTGATGAATCACTTATGGATTAATAATATGATGGCATTATTGGGAGGTGGGAAAGGGTAGCAGTTAGAACCTGGAAGGAGAAAGTATAAAATAGGGTTCATGTTGACCCTATTTTATGTAACCCCTTCCTACATTGCCCCCTCCTCTTCTTGTCTACCAAGCCTTTACCACATACTCCTATCACATCATGCTCTGCCCAACATGGCATGAACTTTCTAGAACAGTGATACAAAAGAAGTCTTTCTTTCCTAAGTATGTTACCACGGTGACACAAAGTAACTATCATAAGAGCACGTTTCTTTTCTATTGAAAAACATTGAAATCTCCTTATGTACTAATAAATGTATGGAAATTTGTTTGTTTGTTTGGTTGGTTGGTTGGTTGGTTGGTATTTCAAGATAGGGTTTCTCTGTGTAACAATCCTAGCTGTCCTGGAACAAGCTCTTGTAGACCAGGCTGGCCTCGAACTCACAGATCCACTTGCCTCTGCCTCCTCCCAAGTACTGGGATTAAAGGCGTGCACCACCACCACCAGGCAAATGTATGGAAATTTAAGGAGAAAAACTGAGTTGATAGCCACACACTAGAAAACGCCTACTCAAAATCCCTTCTCTCCATCTGTCTTACTGTCAGAAATAAGATTTTTGTGACCCCATTTAAAACCAAACAATATAAACTGTTGTTAGTGAACACAGCTTCCAGAACACTATTGTTTTCTTGACACAAAGTGCCAGGCTCACCTAATATGCCCTCCTTTCGCTCTGCCTGTGTCCATCTTTCTGGCCTAGAGAGCAGATAAAATATTTAGAGCTAGAAGGGCCATTCTGCCACCAGGAGAACACAGGTCTTCAACGAAGATTGTAAGGTAAAAAGAAACCAAGATGTGGATCCTTGGACAGTTTGCCTCTTCTGGAATACACTCCTCCAAACTTCTTGTTCTGAGAGAAAAATAGGCTACCCTGTTCAACAACTTAATAGATATCAGAAAAAGAAAGAAATCTTAACTAATTAATGTACCAAACTAGGAGCTCTGGGGATACCTGGGGAGAAAGTCAAGTGAGTGTAGATTTAAGATTTATCTGTCCTTAAAATATGTTTTAACTATGAATATACAAAAATATGTTTTATAATAATTTGTCATACTTTAATTCATAAAAGGGGGCCAAAGTCTAACTTGGCATTGGATTAGCTACTTTTCCTATCCCTTTGACAAAAATACCTCCTAGAAGTAACATAAAGGCTGATGGAGTCATTTGCCTCATGGTTTCAGAGAACTTCAGTCCATCATGGTGGTGAAGGCATGCTGGTAAGACACAACTAAATGAGATAAAGTGGGCCTTCACGGTGACATTCTCCAAATGTTAAGCTGTTCCCAAACACCTTATGTACCTAACTCTGTCCTCTTAAGAAAAAAAAAATCCTAGTGTCTTCCAGAATCTTCTCTTAACCTACATGTGAACTACATCCTCAAGCTGTATTTTCAACCCATTAGGCAGCATCTTCAAACAGTGGGTACTGAAGGAAGATATGCTGGCCTGAAAGATATATTTTGTAGGTGCCACTTTCACTGCTAGGCAAAAGTCATTATAGAGAAGGCCACTGGACCCAACTCATAATTTCCACAATTCTATGGGCCGCGTAAGAACAATAATTACTCCTCAATCATGTGTGGGGAGATTCAGGAAGGAAACACAAAACAGAAATAAGCTCATTGCTGGGGAAGCATTGATGTACACAAATCAGAAGTCCCTGAGTTCTGGGAGGAGGCGGTTGACTCCCATGGGAGCCAACTGGGATGTGTTGCTGAGTAAGCTTGGGTGTATCACAGATCAGTCATCTGGATCTCAGGGCAAATATAAGGTAGCAATAGTCATTCAGGGTTGGGCAAGAAGTCAAATGAGACCTCATGCATGGTAGAGGATCTCCTCCATGCCTCTTAGAGTATTCTGCTAACCAACTTATTAAACACATCAGCATGTTAGTAGCAGGATCAGTTTGCAGAGCAATAATAGGATTCTCTTCCATAACAGCATCCAAAGAGCTCTACCCGTCTGTGGAAGAAGATGCAAAGCTATCTGGGTGGCACTAACACCAAACAGCACTACAGGTCTAGAGGACCACAGCTCCTCCTGATAAAGATGAATGCACTGAGCACAGTAAGCACACAGGCAGCTTTGCAGACATGGAAAAACAATGCCTAAGATGTGGAGCTAATTTGAAAAAAGAAACAGGAAATGAGGTTAGATGCCAGCTAATGAGGACCCATGGCTGGCAACCTTGAGTCACTCCGATAATGCTCTTAATTGCCATCGGAATCATTTCGAATCACTGGAATTAAAAATGACTTTACAAACCATAGCTGCTTTGCTAACTTATCATCACAGAAATGTATATTAACTGAAGATGCATCATGGAAAGCAAGTAGTCATCCTATAGTTAGAGTTAGTGTTCACTGACTGCACAGCTCCGGAGATGAAGAGCCCTCAGGAATACCATTCTGTGTCAGCACTAAACAGCTTCTTAAGCTAACGTCCTTTAAAAGAAGAAAATAGGGGGTGAGGGAGAGTCTCTTCAGCTAAAGAAGAGCAATACGTTATGCCCTGACTCTAGTTAGGGGAGAACGCAAAGACTAAAGGCCTATCCATCTCCATCTCATCACCCCTTCATTTCATTCCGATTCCTGATTCTCCCTCTGCTTATCAAACACTGAACAGCACTTCCAGTGAGGTGCTGTCCCCAGTTAGAGAGAGCCCGTTTTTCTTCACTCTGCACAAGAGAGGAGTCTTCACTCTGTGTGCTCTGTTTCATATTAAAGAAATGAGGGGTGCTCAGGTGAGCAGGGTGTTCACGGAAACACTTGGCACACTTGATGCACACGCTGTCCCCGCACATCGAGGGTATCAAGAGTATCCAGGCAGAATAGTGTCTATTGGCTTTCAAATTTTTCCCTTTTATTATTATTAATGTTAAAATAAGGATTAATCCCACTATCAAGCCGATGAATGTGCTACTTTAATGACTGTCTATATGAGGCAAAAATAATGTTCTTTCTTGCCTTCCTCAGCTGAGGGAGAACAAAGGAAGAGAAAGCATCCGTTTTATTTTCTGTGCTTGCTGCTCTTCCTAATGCCCTGCAATACATCTTATAAAAGCAGCAGTCCATCAGGGCTGCACAAGCAAGAGGTAGCTGTCATACTGTACCCATGGTTAGGAAGATGGTGAGATGGATGCTGACCCTCAGCTGCCTTTATTATTTTTGTTTTGTTTATTCATTCTTCATTTTTTTTTTTTTTGGTTTCTTGAGACAGCTCTGGCTGTCCTAGAACTCACTCTGTAGACCAAGCTGGCCTCAGACTCACTTTGTAGACCAGGCTGGCCTTGAACTCACAGAAATCATCTGCCTGCCTCTGCTTCTGGAGTGCTGGAAAGAAAGGCATGCGCCGCCACCACCTAGCTTGCCTTCTTCAATTCTAACTCATGAGGTGGCCCTGCCCACATTCAGGAAACAGCCTCACAGATATATCAGGAGGTGTGTCTCCTAGATGATCCTAAATCCTATTGCATTGCCATTCAAAACTGACTGACCATCATATTTACCAACAGAAGTTTTGTTTTCAAGCAATGGAAATTCATGTGTGGCCTAAGGAAAGGGTTGTTAGCTACTCTGCGTGGTATGTTTTCATGTGTGCCAGTCCTTAGGAGACATTTCCATTTAGATTCCTTGGAATCCCTATAATAAACCAAGTGAGCTCCAGTGTTGGGAACCAGCATTTGGAGAGGTGAAGTCAGGTCCACACAGCCAGCCCGGGTAGAACCAGCGCTCAAACCCCAAGCTTCATCCCAGAGCCCGGATTTGTAACCGCCGTGATAGAAGATAATAAAGACACCTGAACCTCAGAATGAAATCCTCTAGTTATTTTTATCTTCTCTCAAAGCCCTCTGCTGTTAGGTCAAGGAGGTCAACAAAATGAGGGAAACCAGCCCGGCGGTGATACAGAGAATGAAAACGGCCCCTTGTGAGGAGGGCAGCCAGCACTCAGCTGCGGCAGAGGTGTAAAAGAGAGCCTAGAGTTGCCCCAAATCTAGATTTTTTATGTGAAAATATGATTTTTCAAGCAATACAACCAATTAAAAAAAAACACTCCTAACAAAGTCTATTATATGCATATGTGGAAATGTCATATTGAAGCCCATTATTTTAAACAATGTTCTCTAATAAAAATGTAATTTAAAAATCATGAACCTGGGGACTGGGGAAGTGGCTCAGTAGGTTTCAGCGCTGCTGCACAAGCATGAAGACCTGAGTTCAAAGCCCCAGCAGCCACGTCAGAATCCAGGCATGGCCACACATGAGCCTGTAAGGCCAGTGCTGTGTGAGGAGAAATGGCAGAGTCTGAGTCTCTGGGGCTTGCTGCCTGACAGTGAGGAACTCTGTCTCCAGGGAATAAAATAAAGTCCTTTGGCCTCTGCACACCTACACGTGTGTATATACCACACACACACCAAAAAAAAAAAATATCATGAACATAATCCAAATCTGACAAAACACATATAGGCCTAAATTATCCATGAGCACCCATTCTGAGACCTCTGCTTCAAGCTATGCCTTAAGTTTTTCAGGAAATGCAATCCCTGGAATAAATGGTAATGCCACATCTCCCTACAAATGTCATATCAAGCACCTATGGAAATCTCAATTCCAAGACCCTCCCCACTCCCTAGAGACACTTCACCTACTTCTGAATCCATGCCTTGGGCTGCAAAGCATTTCTTTGGTCATGTAAAGAATGACCTTGCTTGTTCTATTTATTATTTAACAGAACTCAGTGTTGAAATCCCTGTCAGCCATAATAAAGCAGAGAGAGCAAAGCTTAATTGGCCGTAAATGTACAATAGTTAGCATTCACCGTAAAATGCTAATAATACTTCCAGAATGCCATTTCTCTTCCTGGCCTTTTGACCAAGTTGGTTAAATGGACTGAGACTCAGGAAATAGTGAAAACAATTTAGGCTGAGAAGTACCAACCACACGTCCACCCTGGAGGGGCTCCTGTTATGCAGTGGCAGTGGCCCCAAGTCTGCAGCCCATGCAACAAGTCTGTCTAGTCAAGAGAATGGCCAACCAAAGTGGACACCCAGAATGTTCCTAAAAGCAGACTGTAATATTTTAAACACAAGTGGCAAATAGCACTTAGCTGGGGAGATAACTTAATCAGCAAAGTGTTTGCCTTGCAAGCATGAAGGACCTGAGTTTTGTAACATGAGGGTACTGCTTGTTGGGGTTACTGTCCCTCCCAGTACCCCACAGCCAGCAAGCCCCGAAGAAAATCACACAGAGAGTCTACATTATGTTATAAACTGATTGGCCCATTAGCTCAGTCTTCCTATCAGCTCCTGTAACTTATATTAACCCATTGTTCCCATCCATGCCAGCCACATGGCGGGTACCTTTTCTCAGCGAGGCAGCTCATCCTGCATCTCAGATGGACTGCACAGGAATGCCAGGGAATCTTCCTGCTTCCCAAATTCTCCTGTTCTCACCTCTACTTCCTATCTGGTTTTCCCACCTATACTCCCTGCCTGGCCAATTAGCGTTTATTTAAAACATGATGATTGACAGAATACAGACAAGTCTCCCACAGCAGAGTTTGAACCCCAAATCCCATTTAAAAAAAAAAAAGATGTGGCAGTGTTTGGTTATAGCCCCCGTGTTGGGGTGGTGAGCTCAGATGAATTTCGTGGTCTCGGTGGTTAGCCAGGCTAGCCTGTTTGTTCAGTACCCCATAATGAGATATCCCAAATTAAAAAAAATACGGTGAACCGCAATCAAGATTGTCCTCTGCGTGTGCACCTGTACACATGAACACACACACGCCAGATCTACTGCTTTCAGTGCCTGCCATCAGCATTTCAAGGAGAACACGACAAACCTAAAACTTGCTGCCTGATACATGTGTAGGATACTTGCACCTCGTGGTGGTAAAGAACTTTCTGAAAGACAGTGAAAGTCCACAGATTTGCCATCACCCGGGTCTTTCAATTATCATGCTATGATAATATGATAATTACTATCATATTATATGATATGATATCACATATGATACACACTGCACTCTGACCCTAAAACTATGTGAAACCCAGAAATTATTTTTTTTCAATATTTGTGTCTTAAGTCCTTTCTTTCAAATAATAAATCTCACATAGATATGCTAGACCAGTGGTTCTCAACCTGTGGGTCATGACCTCTTTAGGGGTCATATACCCAATATTCTGCATATCATATATTTACACTATGATTCATAACAGTAGCAAAATTACAGTTATGAAGTAGCAACAAAAACAATTTCATGGTTGGAGGTCACCACAACATGAGGAACTGTATTAAAAGGTCACAGCATTAGGAAGGCTGAGAACCACTGCTCTAGATTATACAGCACAATGGCCACTGTAGTCAGCCATATGTCAGCATTTTGTGACATTAAATATGTACCCTCCCTAGCACTCAGCAACCCTTCCCATCTGTACATCCCAGAGAAATTCCTGGACAAGCCCACAGAGTGGCATGCATATGAGGGTCACCCAGGCCTTTGTTATCTGGCTTGCTGTTGGTTTCAGGATAATGGGGAGTTGAGGCTACTGAAGTCTCCATTACTAACGGAATAGAAAAGTCATCTGGGTGGAATATTCACTATGGATTAATCTAAACCAGTCGAGACATTCCTGGATCATTCACTACCAAGAACTAATTTGGACAGCATTGGCACTGGTGTGTTGAAAAGTTGAGATGACAGGCTACAGAAAGTTTATTCTGGGAAAGGAAATAGTCTGTTGACTCAGTGTTTGCTTTTTCTGTTAGTTTGAAATATAACATATATATTGATGTTTTTCTTTTTTCCTTTTTTTTTTTTTTGTTACAAAGTCTCATTATGTAGCCTCGACTGTCCTAGAACTTGCTATGTTAGCCAGGCTGAACTCAGACTTCCAGAGATCCTCCTGCCTCTGTCTCCCAAGCGCTGGGATTCAAGGCACACAGCACCTCTCACTTGTCCAAAGGGGATGTTCTGAGCCGCCTGTGCCCTTCTCTTCGACTGCCAAACTACTGAAACTGAAGCAGCAGCTCCTCCTAGCCCTGCCCTGGGAGGACAGGCTTAGACAGTTCTCACACATGGGGATGCACATGGCCTGCCAGGCGGGATGCCCAAGGTTCCAACAGCTCTGCCGGAGGACACGGGACAAGAAAGACAGTCCGTGTGAACCCTCTTGGAGGGTAGGGAGCAGACAGTCCCCTGGACCAAGGCTACACCCTCAGAGAAAGTACACAGCCCTGGAAGCTTGCAGATCCTCACCGTATCTTCAGAGGAAGGGGTGTGGGAAGTGGGCAGCAAGCAGCAAGCCAAGCCGCCTGCAAGCTGGGTTGGAAGTGCACCTGTTGCACATGCAGCCTGAGAAGATAAAGGTAGTCCTAAAGACCCAGTTTCCTCGGCACACGTGTGAAGCAAGAGAAATTCCCTCCGAAACAGCAGTTCTCGTCCTGTGGGCCACAAGCCTTCACAGGGGTCGCCCAAGACTGTCAGAAAGCACAGATAATTTACATTATGATTTCTAACAGTAGCAAAATTATAGTTAGGAAGTTAGCAGCAAAAACAGTTTTCTGGTCAGGGGTCACCACGGCATGGGAAACTGTCCTAAATGGTCACAGCATTAGGAAGGCTGAGAACCACTGCTTCAAAGCTTCACTGATGGACCCAAACTGCTCAGGCCCATCACTGCAAAGTCCGACACCTGGCTCCCCATCGGCCTGTGGATGATTGTTCTTCCTTTGGGCGGCTGTCATGGGGTAAGCTCAGAAAGGATGACACTTGGGGTCAGAACAGACCATTACTTCCCTGTAAGGAACTCATTACAGAGACACCACTTCCTGTCAGGACACCAGCATTACCTACCACGTCAGGGGACTTGCTAAGGGCAGGCACCAAGAACTTGTCTATAAACCAGTTCTTCACCTGTCCTAAAGTCTGCCACACTCTCAGGACACACCTTGTAGGTGTATAAAATAAAACTTTGCAGGATTAAAAAGGAAACTGGCTACATTAAAATACTCTGAGAACCCGGATAATTGGTGAATGCCATTAACACTTGTGGCTGCTGGCTCAAGACACATTTTGCAGCACAAGGACCACATGCACAAGGGCTGCAGAATATTTATTTTTATACTAATCCACCAGCTTGTTAACATGTTCCTGGGATACCATATAATGCAGAACGTCCTAGAGAAAGAGTCACGCTCCACCATTCCAGGTTAGCCTGAGCTACAGATATACTTCTAATTGTGAAATACAATACTCCACCTATAGCTCACGTCCTTCTATGAACCCTTGGCAATCTGGCCAAACAGCGTAAGGTCTATTGTCAGTGGCCTTTTAACCTCTCCTAGTAGAACCATGGACTCAACTGGCTTCTCCGTGTGCCGATGCCATCACTGGCCTTCAAACAGTTCCATCCTGGTGAGCCTCAATGATTAATGAAACCTTAACAGAAGCTCATTTCGCTAGCAGTTTTTTTCTGCTCAAAGGAACAATACATTTGAGTAGCAAGAATAAAATCCCCAGTAGAGTATCAATCAGACACTTCACATGATAAGGCCTATAGGGCCACAGCATCAATAGGAAGTCAACAGTTCTCTTAAGTCATTTAATATTTTTCCATCAAAATATTATTAATATGTGCTTGAAAATTATATTACAGAGATAAGAGCCATTTTATTCCGTCTGGTCAATGAGTCATACTAGTCAGACGTGTGGACCTTTGAGCACAGGCAATGCCCCTCCCTAGAGCTCTAACAGTGCAGAGGCTGTGGATTCGCCCACTCACTAACTTCTGTGCTCTGCCACGGTGGAAACTGCAGCTGAGAGACTGCCAGTTCATCAGGGTCATCGCTACACAACCGTTTATCCCAAACCACAGAAGAGAAAGCAGCTTCCAGGTTGACATTCTTCTTTTGCAGAGCTGCACAGAGATATTAAAATACTTTTATCTGCAAATGTTCATTTGCAAAGAGTCACAGGTCTGGTTTGAGATCTCTGTTTTCTCCTACACTGTCGATGCTGGGCCCTCACTGGGACTCTTCTTGGATATGGAGTTGCCCTGTGTCGCGGAGATCCTGCAGTTTTGGGTCTGCAGGACCTCAAGTGCTCCAGTAGATCACAAATGGGGTGGGTGTTGGGAATGGGTCAACTCATAACCCTGGTTTTGGCCTGGATAGTTTCAAGGTTGGTCAGTCTGCCAGTTCTCCCTCATCTTCACCATCAGGGTAAGCTCTCCCGAACTGCTCCTGCTAGTTCACATACACATAAAGAGATATGGATAAAAGGGTTTAAAGCATGACTCTCTAAGTCACACTACAGCTTCTATGATGGTATTTTTGCTTATCAGTTTTTTTTAAATTTTTTCTTTTGTTTCTTTTTTCTCTTCATTTTTTTTTTATTTTATTTGGAGGGGGTTGCAAGGACAGAGGGCAGATAAGAAAGGATGGGAAATGAATGGGATCAAGATGTATGATGGGAAAGACACAAAGAATAAATAAAAAGAAAGCTACAAATAATACTTTTATCAAAAATTATCAATGCACTCTTCAGTCCACTTACTCAGACTATTTAGTGTGGGAATATCTTAAGACCTCTTAGATGGCCTCATTCCTTTAGGAGAGGTCTAGGGGCTAGAGAGGCTGTATGGATGTTGTAAGCACTTGCTCTTCTTCCAGAGGACCTGAGTTCAATTCCCAACACTCACAAGATAGCTCTCAACTGTCTATAATTACAGTTCTAGGGGATCCAATGACTGGCCAGTAGATAGGCAGGAGGGATAGGTGGGACAGTCAGACACAGAGGACACT
>JAQHUG010000079.1:1895757-1917250 GCA_028555095.1 Dicrostonyx torquatus
TACCATGGCACACATGTATGCTTTCTCTGTCTACCTATGTTTCTCTCTGTCACTGTTACTGCCCACCCGTTTAAAAAAAAAAAAAACTTTTTTTAATACAATAAACTTTTGTTTTGTGAGGGATGAACACATATGTTAATCATGAACATGGTTTCAGGATATCTGCATGTATTAAAATTTATAAACTCTGAAAGGATATTGTCTATTATTAGAAAAAAATAAAACTAAAATAAATACATTAAATTCTAAGCACTTCAAATCTTCTGTTTGTCTGGGTTTGCAAACCCACTGCCATGTATCCCAGTATTTTAAAGAAATTATGAAACATAAATTTACAAAGGAAGGTGGATTTCTTTTCAGTTTGGCCAAACCAGGCAGCCACAGTTTCACTTACACCTTTCACCCGAAATTGTTTACTGTCCAGAAAAGAAGGAACCCCTATACCTAGGCTGAACAAGGTATCCCTCTGTAGGGAATGGGCTCCAGAAAGCCAGTTCATGCACTAGGAAAAACAGATTGTTTAAAAAAAACCATGGGAGGAGCACACACACAGGTGCCACTGTCACCAGGTGAGCCTCAGGGATGTGTGAATCTCCTCCTAAGGCAGGAGGCTGTCCTTCCTTCTTTCTGGGTCCTGAGCTACAGTCTTTCAGTCTTCCCTTCTCCCAGCAAAGGATTCTTTGGGTTTCAGTGTTTTGAGGTCCATGTTTCAGAAGTCTGATAGCCAAAAAGGGTTGTAACACAAGCATCTCTCTTCCGCATAGGATGTGACAATTTCACCTCACCAAAACACTCTGCAATAGAGGAGACATCCAGTAAGAATGTCTGTGGCTCAGAATTGGACAACATCGCTCGATGTCACAAAGCCAGGTCTCTGCATAGCAAAGACACAACCATTTTAATGTTGGATTAAATGCGTATTTCTTGATTGGCTCAGCCCTGGGTGGTCCTCTAAGATCATTGACAGCCGCTAGGTAAACATATTTATTCTGTATATTCAGTCAATCTGTTTTTTCATAATAATACATGGGTAAATGTCATTTCAGGGTCATCTCAAATTCTGAAATTAATAGAGCTCAAACTCAGGTTTCAGTGACATATTGGAGATACTCGGTTCTGATGTGCTATACACTGAGACTGGAGTCATGCTGACCCCAGAGCCTATTCAAGATCAGGACACCATAAAACAGAAATGAGAGGTAGGTAACCTTGCTTCCACCAGGAGAAATCCAGAAGACAGAAACACAGATGAAAGGACCCAACCAATCCTGCCTAGAAGGATATATAACAAAAACTGCAGAATGTGACAAACAGGTTTGACCAACAGGTTCCTCCTTTCCCAGCTGGGCAGGAGGATAGCAATTAAGGACCAGTGGCAGTCTTCTAGCCAGATGGTTATCAGAACCGGTGGTTACCAGAACCCCAGAACCAGTAACAGCAAATGGTTATCTATCGAATTGTAAATTGAGTCACAGGGATGGGGGGGATAGGCAGGATGTCGGGTATCATGTAGCCTGCTGAATGTCACATACTCAGGGATGGGCTGAGCTATGCTAATTTTGTTCTGAGTTGAACTCTGATTTGTATGTCTGGACCAATCCCCATTGTTCTCGTACCCCATATTGTAATTCATGGAAAACTTGTGATTTTTGTTTATAAAAGCTTGCTTGCCTGGATACTCGGGGTGCTTAGCTATCCCTAAGCTTTGCACCCGATTGCAATCGTGAAATAAACCACCTCATGCGTTTGCATCTGATGGCCTGGTTATTGAGTCTGGGGGCTCCTTGGCGTTAAGACCATTTTTCAGGTCTTTCAACAGACACACAGACAGACACAGAAATGCACACATGCTACACAGACACTAGTAGGAGAAAAAAAATGCTGCTCATTTATTCTGATGTCAGAAGACACCACGGGTCAGACAGTACCTCAGGAGGGCTTCTGGGTTAAGTCCCTAAACAAGGAATGAGTCAAGGCAGTTGGTTAAGAGATGGCGCACTGGGCTGCAGACAAAGCTTAGCAGGACTTTCTTCTCTTCCAGAGGCCCCAGAGATGGTTCAATTCCCAAAGCCCACAAGGCAACTCACCACCATACGGAACTCTGGTTCGGGCTGCTCCAGTGCCCTCTTCTGTCCCCTGCAGGCATGTGCTGCACAGATATTCAGGCAAAACATCCATACACATCAAATTTTAAAAAAAAAATAAGTTTTTAAGAGAAAAGAGAGTACATTTCCAAAGAGCAAGACGCAGGATACAGCAAAGGGATTATTCAGCAGATCAATAAGGCCCGCTGTGCAAAGAATCGAGGGTTTGTTGTTTTCGGTTTTGGTTGGGTTTTTTGCTTTTTGCTTTTTGCTTTTTTTTTTTAACTTGCATAGCTCCAGCTTTTTGAGTCACTTGCTCGGCAGGGGCTTTCTCACGAGTACTGTCCATTCCGTGTATTTCCACACACGATCTCACACTCGGCCCGGGGCTCCTCTGCACACACTGTGGAGTGTGCAGCACCTAGGCCAGCGGTCAGACCCAGTGGCCTCAGGTTGGGGGAGGGGCAGGTGTTCCAGCCTCGTCTTTGTCAGCTGATCTCTCTCATACACTGATTTTACAGCCTTTGCGTAAGGCTCTTCTAGCCCGCCCTCCCTGTCCGACATTTCTGTCTCAACCTGCAGATTCTTCCAACTTTGAGACGGAATCTCAAAGCTATAAGCACTCTTTCCCTTTAAACAGGATTGCCATTTCCCCTGAGATATGTTGGCTAGCTGTCCCTTGTTAGCAATTACTGCCCCCAACTGCACTCACTTTTCTTGAAAGCCTGTGAATTGACAAGAAAACTATAGAGTTGGGGGACAGAAAAGAGCAATGGGTCCCTGTGTTTCTTTCTTGAGCTAAAATCTAACTAGACTTACAAACCTTTTCTTGAGAAAAAAAAAAAAAAAGTCTGCCACCATCCTTGCAAAAACTTGCCAAATGACAAATCCACCCGAAGAAGATTAGACATTCCGGGGCCTAAAGCTTTCCTCAGTGAGGAAAGCAGAAACGCTGACCAAGTACCCCAGCCATGTACTTCTTTCTTTTTGAGTAACAACCTAAGTTACTCGAAACCCAACCCCACCACTACCCCTTCAGCCAGTAGCTATGCAAAGTCTATGCAGAGTTTCTTCCTGGGAAGTGCTGGGAACAGCCATTAGTTTCATTTCACACTTACATTCTAATCCCATGTTTCCTAAAATAAACTTCTCTATTGTTCCCAGGCTCTGAGACCTCAGGACTCCCTCCTACAGTGAGAAGCAGGCAAGCATCCCTGCTGAACAAGCCCAGCTTGGTCAAGGATGTCTGGCCCTTTTAACTTGCCCACAGCTGCTGCCGGCTCTCAGACATTCCCTAACCACAAAGAAGTCGTGTGGCCCTGGGAGTTGTTTTTAACTATTGCAAACACTATCTTCCCACAGCCAATTAATCATTTCAAATGTGTTATTAGATGCCTCTTCAATGACACTATTTCTAGCATCCTATTCTGAGACCACCAGATGGGCCAAAATATTTAAAACACCCAAGCAACACCTAGGAAAACACAAAGCCTCCTTCTTTTTCCTTCTTGCCCCCTCCCCACTCTCCTCCCTTCCTGCTTTTTACCTGTAGTTTTACTTTCCTTACAGGGAACAAAGGAATCTGGTTTTCTTGTAGAGCTCTGACAGACAGATGAGCCAGTAACCTATGGCTTTTCAAACCCCAAATTGTAGGCTTTGCTATGATAAGCCTAGGTGTGTGGCCTGAAAGAATAAAGAGAGGACTCTTCCCCAGGAAGGAGAATCCTCTAGCTCCCCAGAGAGCTGCTCAAAGGCAGAGGTCTGTTTCTCCTCCAAGACCAAAAGGGAGGGAGAAGAGCAGGCCCTGCCAGTGACTGTTCAAAAGCTTGCTTTTCCCTGTGAGAAGCGTGGCACAGCCTCTCTGCCTTGCCATGGGAGAAAGGACACAAATAGCCCATGTTCAGTTGCCAGGTCCCTCCCCTGACTAACCTTGCTAAAGGCACTGGACATGAACTCCCCCAGGGCAAGCAGGTTCTCTTGGGAAGTAGGCTGGCAGCTCCCTGCAGCAGGAAGGATCCTGGGAGACAGTTCCCAAGTAGCATTCTTTTGTATCTTGAGAATGGCTCAACTTGGTACCACCAGTATATAAATTAAATCCTAATGTGCCTGTTTGGTTAATTTGAAATGTATATGGGGAATTCTGATTAATAAAAGGTCAGGGAGGAAAAATGCTAACTCTGAAAAGGCCTGCCCAAAAGCCCAAGGAGGAAATGCAACCAGAACACCAAAGAACAAAGGCTGATGACCCAACACATCTTGAGGAGTCAGGGTCTTTTAGGATTTTAGATTCTGAACTCTTCATTTGTTCCTTGAGTTTAACTTTGATTGCATAGTGTTTACTAAAAAAATTGCTGTGTTCTTGGAGTTGATTTCCAGTTTAGCTAGGCCATGTAGATACTTCGGTTTGTTTGAGTCTGTGACCCTGACTAGCTACCTACAGAATGGAGCTGTCTTGCTTTTTTAATCTTATTAATGCAATAGAATATGTTGCTGTGGAGACTCATTAGCCAAGCAGTCATCTATGGGCAGGGGGAAGACAGGGAAATGGTAGAACAAGTCCCACCTTTGTATGGAGGGCAAGTTACTCTCTGCGAGTTCAAGGTCAAGCTGATCTATACAAGAAGCTCCACACCAGCCAGAGCTATATAGTGAGACCCTGGCTCAACTGAATAAATTAAATAGATAAAATTGCATCATTGGGCTTCCCTCCAGGGGCAAATGCCCAACAGAGTCAAAGTAAGTTTCCTGTCGCCAACTTTTAGAACTGTAACCAGACTTAGAGTCACAATCTCAAACAATTCAAATTGCCAAATTCATAATGAAAGCCAGGGAAAAGAGATCTATTCAGTGTGACCACATGGAGCAGAAGGATAAAGAGATCCAGCAGCACACCCACCCCCAGCAACTGTATCCTGTGTCCTGACTGGAAGCTAAGGTTTAAGTAAAGGGCCAGGGTCACACATAGATAAGCAGTCCTGATCAAGGTGTATCCTGCCCTCCATTGACTCAACATGGATCTCCTGTGAAGTAGGATGGTAAATTATAAATCTCTTCTCAGGGGAAAGGTTTTTCTTTAGACTCTCTGTTGTCCCAGCATGAGATTCTTGGAGGAATTTCAATTTCACAGGACCATTATCTCATTAATCTCTCTTTAAAATACCTTCTTCATCGCCAGGCCAGTTAGCATTCTCTCTCCCTCTCCCTCTCTCCTTCTTCCTGTCTCTCTCTCTCTCTCTCTCTCTCTCTCTCTCACACACACACACACACACACACACACACACACACACACACAATTCTGCATATTCTATTTCAAATTATTTTGCCAGGACTCTTTCTTTAAAAGCATGCTGTTACCTAGGTCAGGAGGTACCTTAGTGGGTGAAGATACTTGCCACCAAGCATATTAGTTTACCTTTGCCTCTAAGCCTGATGGACTGACTGAAGTCCCTGGGACCCACAGAGTGGAAGGAGAAAGCCAGCTCCCACAAGTTGTTCTGTGACCTCCACACAAATGTAGCTACACACACACACACACACACACACACACACTAAAAGAAATGAGAAAAAAGTGATCTGCTTTTGCAGAAAACACACACACAACTCTCTAAAAACAGAACCTCTCCCTGCCCTTTACAACGCGAGGTGGAAGCCCTGCTTATCTGGCACTAAAATCCAGCAGATACTTTAGACAAAGAGAAAAGAAAAAAAAAAAGAAAGGAAGAGGAAATAATACATATAACACATAAGAGGAATTAATGAGATGAAGAGATGCAAATGATGCACTCCATAGGCCAGGAAAATATCAATACTTCTAGTTCTGATACCTAAAAATACAATGCTAAGAACCAGTTCCTTGGCCAGACATGGTGGTGGCACTTTTAGTCTGAATATTCAGGAAGCAGAGGACATGGATCTCTGAGAGTTCAAGACCAGTGTGGTCTACATAGTAAGCTCCAGGCTAGCCAAGGCTACTTAGTAAGACACTGTCTCAAAAAACAAACAACAACAATAACAAAAGAACCCAATTCATCAACTTGAATTATTTTCTATAGTCACTTCTTGCCACATCCTGTCATTGATTACTCAAGAGACAAGAGTCACAGGTTTACATGATAATTACTTGAATGTATGGGATTTAAAAATGCATTAGTAAAATTAATTACAGTGGTTTCTTTTTTTTTTAAAGTGGTCAAAAAACATTAAGGGAGAGAATGCAGCTGTGCTGTCAGCTATTCTAAGCCTCGCCTGCCGTCTAGTGTCGAAACTTTAGCAGTGCAGGGAAATCACTAAAACGGAAATGCCAGTTAAGGCAGGAGTGTCCTCAGAGTGACTGAAGCACAGGGCACTTCCATAATGCAACCAGTACTCTTCAAAGAGTTTAAACGAAGTTAAAATAGTGCTAAACAACATCACACTGTGTTTTCCATTGGCATTTATAACAGAGAAAACAACAGGAAACTGAAAATCCTCCGTCCACATAAGAGCCCAGAGCCACCGGGAAGAAGGAGACCCCCTGTTGAAATAGAGAAGGTAGGGCTCAACGAAGTCGGCCTGCATGTTCTGTGACCCTCAGTCAACAGACATGAGTTGATTTGCTTGCTCCCTGGTGGAAAGGCATTGCAGACTTTCCCTGGCCATCAGCATCTTACTGGACCCTGGGCTCAGAGGGGCACCCGGGTCTGCAACTAGCAACCAGTCACTCAAGGCTAGCCTGAGCCACTCTTCACCCCAACATAGCGAGGCCTTTACTTGCCTCTTTCTGCAATTTGAGCAGCAACTTGGTGTTTCGACAAACAAAAATCTACTGTCTTCATTCTCAAGTGCTTTCCCAAGGCACTGCTAAGCAAGATGTTTTCCTTACAGACCATAAAGTTTCGAACTCTGAAGACACCGATCACATCTCCCTAGAGAGCCCGCAGCTTCCAGTCATTTCTCGGGTGCACGACCTTTCAGAGTCTGTCGTCTGTGCACCTCACACTTCCGATGTGTTTGATCTATCCTAGCCCTTCTGCTTGCTTGTCCTCGGTCAGTCATTCCAGCAACCTGACATAAGGCAGGTGTGACAACTGTCTCATGGTCTAGCTGATAAAAGCACGCTCAGAGGGGCTAAATGGCCTGGACATAGTCGCACAACCAAGATGGGACAGAACTCGAGCTATGTTGGACCCCAGCTCCCCAGACTTCCTGTGTGGCCTGATTGTTAGGAGGGCTCCAGTTTTTCTGGGTCTTTCTGTGAGGAGTATACTGAGTAGAAGTCAGGCAGGCACCACAGCGTTCAGTCAGACGGCCCAACTCAGACACAGTATCTTCTGGGGAGACGGAGTTATGAAAATGAGCAAAGAAACCCCGCAGCGCCCAAATCTCCAGCGCTTCACCTGCATCAGAAATTTAAAGATATGTCTGCCTTTAAAGAAAAAATCTACATTAAAATATTCGGATACCCCCAGAGACAAGTCCCACGGATTTAGGAAGCTTTGTGTCTCCATGTCACCATGGTTACAAAGGACAAAACTTTCAGAAGGTCTTTAAAGAGTTAATTCCACCAGTCACTTGGCTTTCACCACCTCCCAGCCTGCAGCCTTCCTGGGACGCTGTTTGCTGCCCTCTTGTGGAGAAAAGATGCCATTGGCTGAGAAAAAGCACCAATAGAGGATTAAAAAGTCACAGGCATGCGGACTAACAAGTCTGCCAAGCAAAAGCCCCCACACAGAGAGACACATCCCCAAGGCGAATAAGACCAGCATGCACTACCGGCACAGTCACGCAGGCAGCCTTGTGTCAGAAGTAACCTTCTTATGATTCTACAACACACTCCCCTCAGTGGAGACTTACGATGCTAATGAGACAAGAGATTCACAGTGGTGTGTGTAGAATTACATGGAACAAAATATACATGGAAATACTTGCACTACACAAATCAGTCAAGAAGTACCCTCCCCCCAATAAAAGCCCCAGTCCTTTGTACAAATTACCCTGGGAGGGGGGCTAAACTCTTTTTTTAATGCCAGCCACTTCCCTACCCTCAGGAGCATAATATCTCATCTTAAACTGCCTCTTCTAGCGCAGTTAAGTCGCTGTTCCTGACACCCCATTACCAGCCAATGTCCCTGGGATACAGTCAGGAGCCTTTCTGGACCATCCTAGCCAGGTGCCTGTAGGTTACTCTGTAACCAGATCCCACTGTCAGATGTACTGTGACACACTCCCAGGTGTGAGGATAGAAGAGGTCCACAGCATTGCAGCACACAGCGCTCACCTCTCCTGGACCCTCAGTTCCCCATCATCTGAGAGCTGAATGATAAGAAAGTGCCACAAGGGCCTGGAGAGATGGCTCAGTAGTTAAGAGCACTGGCTGCTCTTCCAGAGGACCCAGGTTTGATTTCCAGAACCCACATGGCACCTCACAATCACCTCTAACTCCAGTTCCAGAAGATTCTGGCTTCTGAAGGCAGTGCATGCATATGGTATGTTGACAGACATGCAGGCAATCCACCCAAACACATAAAATAAATAGAAATTTTAATAGCACAGGACCACTGTAGGGTAAGGGGTGCTTTCTTCTCCTGGTGGTCATTGGGGAAAATGTACAAGATGGAACAGGAGTTGGAGGAGAAGGATCAAGGACGAGAACAATCCCAATGTTCTGGGACTGGGTCCTTGATTTTAATAAGAGCTTCCATGAGTCAACAAGAGTAAGCAAGGGATAAAGCCAATAGAAAAATAGATATAGGATAAGAATAGACCTATAACATCTTACATCTTTGTGAAAGAGAGAGACAAAGCAGAGATTAAGACAGAGATATGCAGATATGCAAGCCCACAGACACCAACTCCCATTACAGTACTGGAAAATTCAGGACAACAGTGCCCAGAGTCATAGAGAGGACTGGGGGGAGCATCAACTCTCACTCCTGGCACTGCCCCTGGAAGTGTGAATACATTGGAAGGCTCTGGAAGGCACTCTGGGACTCAGCAAAACTTACGTTCACCTCTTCTTCCTGGGCCTACAGGTACAGTTTGCTCCAATCCTCCTGGCACTGCCCCTGGAAGTGTGAATACATTGGAAGGTTCTGGAAGGCACTCTGGGACTCAGCAAAACTTACGTTCACCTCTTCTTCCTGGGCCTACAGGTACAGTTTGCTCCAATCCTCCTGGCACTGCCCCTGGAAGTGTGAATACATTGGAAGGTTCTGGAAGGCACTCTGGGACTCAGCAAAACTTACGTTCACCTCTTCTTCCTGGGCCTACAGGTTTGCTCCAATCCTCCCCCTTAAAGGCAGGTATGGTCAGGTGTCTAAGCCCCAGTCAGTGGCAAGAAAGTGAAGCCATGCCATGTACACCTCAACCTGCTTCATTGTCACTTCCCAAGCCAGCCCTTCCTAGCCTCCCTTGTCTCCTCAGAGGCCATCTGTACCTGAGAGCTGGAGTTCCCACATACCATGGGCCCCCCAAAAACACTGTTAATGGAGGCAACATGCTGCTCATAAACAAAAAGAATGTTATTTTTGTTTGAAAAACATTTGTTTTGTATATTTGTCCCAGTGAACTGAATCTCATTAACACCTTCTCGTTGCTAACTTAGCCATTCCACTAGCACAATTTCTTCTCAGTCAGGAGGCATGTCCTTGTGCAAATCTGACAGCGAACTCACCCACACTGGGGCGACCCAATAACTGAAGCTGTGCCCGAATGATAGACGAATTTACAGTGCCCCACAGAGGAAGAGATGCCAGCAAACACCCAGATCAGAAGACTTCCAGACTCTGCTGTGAAATGGATGAGGGTAGGTTACAAAACAGAGCGCATGGCGGTACATGCAAGTGTGCACACATGTTCTTACATGTGTCCACATACACAGCCAACAGAAAGACCTCTTTCATACTTCCCTAAATGATTTGGGATTTTTATCACCGGCATAAAACTATACAGCAAGCCACATGGTGACAAATGAAAATAGGCAGCCTATTCATAAACAGTTTAACATTCCCTACGTTACAGGAATGGGCACAGCTTCTGAGACCTTCAGAAGAGTAAAACTTAAGATGGGACTCAGGAGCCTTCACTCTGGGCAGATGCACGGCAGTGTGGAGGCCAAAGCGGGAATGTGGAAGTCTCCATGGCTCGTCGTGTGGCCTCTACAAAGATGACTCTCCAGGTAGAACAAACCTCGCCTGCAAATCAGAGTCCCTGTGAGGTAGAGATAAGCCCTGATTCCCTTGTGGTCATTTATATATATGATGATAGGCATTAGAATTCCAGAGATTAACCACAGAGGACTTCCAACAGTCAGAGAATGCCACAAGTGGGCATCTGTGCCGAGAAGCCAAAGGAACCCATCCATATAGAAATCCCAGGTTATGAATGCTATTTCTTCAGCAGGCTTAACCAAGGCCTCGTGCAGCTCCCTTACCATCGCTTCTGACAGCCCAACTTCTGCTAGAATGGAAGATGCCATCTGCCTTTCTTGGGAACAATTCTGCTCTTAACTTAGAGTTAACTACAGAGTTGTCTATTTCTTGACTTTGGAGTTATACATAAGATAAGGATTATCACAGATAAAATGGGAAGTTTGACTGCAGCCTATTGTCTTAGTTAGGGTTTCTATTGCTGTGAACAGACACTGTGACCAAGGCAACGCTTAGAAAGGAAAACTGAATTGAGAAGGCAGTTTACAGTTTCAGAGGATCTGTCTATTATCATCATGACGGGGGAGCATGGCAGTGTGCAGGAAGACCAGGCAGACATGGTCCTGGAGAAGGAGCTGTTACATGTTGATCCACAGGCAACAGGGAGTAGACTGAGATACTGGACATGGCTTGAGCATATATGAGACCTCAAAGCCCACCTCCACAATGACACATTTCCTCCAACAAGGTCATACCTAGTCCAACAAAAGCCACACCTCCCAGTAATGCCACTCCCTATGAGATTATGGGGGCCAATTACATCCAGACAACCACACCTATTTTCTTCAAGTGTGTTTGTGTGCATGTGTGAGTGTGTGCATGTATGCATGCATGAATGTGTGGTGTATATTCTCGTTTGTGTGGGTGTATATACATGCCTGCTATAGGCCAGAGGTCAACATCGTTTTCTCTATTATTTTCCACCTTATTGTTTGAGACAGGGTCTCTCATCGAACCTGTAGCTTCCTGGTCCCCGTAGGCTGCGTGACCAGCAAGTCCCCAGGATCTGCCTGTCTCTGCCACCCTAGCACTGGGCTTATAAGAACAAACCACTGTCTGATGGGAAGTCCAATCTCAGGTCCTCCTGCTTGCATGGCAAACACTTTATCAACTGAGCTGCCTCCCCAGCCACCTTCCTTAAAATTTTTATCTCTCCTCAACATCTCCCACCCCAGCCTGGTGCCTGGAAATCTATTGATAATGCACCCACTGCCATATTTTACCAAGCTTTATTCTAGAAAACAGATGTGTGTTAAACAGGTAAGATCAATGACTTCAAACTCTCTGCCCCCCTAAATGAACTCATCAAAAGACACACAGCACAATACCAACTACCTGTAGACACTCCACAACAGTCTAGTGGTATTGATTTTATGCTGATTCCTCAAAACTTCAATCATTATTTTTCTCATCTTCGAACTGTCACTTGAGGAGAGAAAATTGAGTTGTGAGAAATTTAAGAAATTATCTTCAGCCTAAAACTGTAGCCACCCTTAACCCGTCAAAGTAAGGGAGCGGGGGAAAGTATGGTGTGGTCTCTGTCTGGGGGTGGGCTATAGCATCATTCCAATTTCCCAGACATAGAAGTCTGTGGACAGGGGCATTTACAGTTCAGATGTATATATAATTTAAGGATCACACCTTAGTTTCTTGGGGGCAAGGGAGACACGGTGTCTCTCTGTATAGAACCAGCTGACTTTGAACTCACAATCTTCCTGCTGAGACTCGAGTACAATAGGAGTCCCAGCTACTCTGAAGGCCGAATCAAGATGACCATTTGAGCCTCAAATGTTTGGGGTAATATGGGCAATAGTGTGGCCTGGAAGGTTCCTCACAAAGCTATGTGTTCAGTTATATGTTTGCAACACTTGATTCCCACCTTGGTGGTGCTCTTTGGGAAATTTGTGGGACCACTAGAAGATGGGACCCAGCTAGAAGAAGTGGGTCACTTTAGGTAAGGGTGGGGGTTTACAGCCCTTTCTTGGTTCCAGCCCTTTCTCTGTCTGCTTCCTGGGCCACTGAGATGTCAACATTTGCCTCATGTTCCCACTGCCATGGAGGTGTCCGCTGCCAGCTTCCCCCACCTGATAAACTATATCTCCTCTATCCTCCAGCATCCCTTAAGCTGTGCTTGTCCAATATGCTGTGACATCAATAAGAGAAAAACTTATATACCAATAGAACACATTGTAAGATCCCTTCTCGAAACAAGTACTATCTCACATGCAGAAATTATGTTTAAATATATATCCACATATATCAATATAGATACATGATACAAAAGGAGAATTTTTTCTGGAGGCCATTTTTATCATCACCTGTGTTCCTAGGCTAAGTGTATTCTACTCCTGAGCCAGAGTGGCTTGCAAAACCCCAAAGAACGTGAGCAAATAAACACACAAAGTATCACAAAGGTTAAGCTGTGAGTCGGCCGGAGTCTTGGTTATTTTATCCTTATCAGACACGTGCTGTTTTATTTGTTCAGCCTGCAATTTCCAGAGTGTGATCTGGAAGTCAGGAGAGGCATTTGGATGAGAAGTCGTATCCTGTGGTTTGTAAAGAAAGATGAAAAGTGCTGGGGGTATAGCTCAGTGGTACAGTGCTTGGGGGTGATAGGTCCAGGCCCCAATACTAAAGAAGAAAAAAGCAATATTGAGTATTTGACAATATTGCAGTTAGTCATACCCACTGCCTGAGCTCAAATCTCATGTTACGTCTGACTCCAGTGACCACTCTCATCCACGTATGCTGTGGCCTCCAGTAACCTCACTACAAACTTTCCCAACATGCCTCCAGTCAGGAACCAAAATCTCTCCGCATCTTGGAACACCAGAGGGGTTAAGCCGTAGTGATTTGGGTCATTTCCTGGGCCTATTGTGACACACAGCATCATGGAAGGTGGAGATCAAGGGCTCCTTCATGATGGGTAGGAGGCAGACAAAAGGCCAGAATGGGAACTACTGCCAGGGATGATGGGGAGCTCAGGAGAATCAAGGGACAGGACTGGGGGAGGAAAGACAAATGTCACGTTTTCTCTCTCATGCAGAATTGGTCTTCTTGAGTACACGTAGAGTCCTGCAGAGATGCCCATGTGACATGGAAGCAGGAGAAGGGAGAGGGTGGCAAGAGAAGCAGAAAGGGTCACGGAGGGCAGCGGGGGGGCAACTCTGAACAAATCACAGCGATATATAATCATGACAATTACACCATGACACCTGTTAGTTCACACAGCGCTATAAAATTAACTTTAAAAGGCAATACACAGACATGAATTTCACTAGAAATTACCAAAACAGCTGTCTCTCTGGGTTTAGTCACACTTCCCTTTACAGACCATGAAAATGCAGAGGCTACCCTGGCTGTTTTCTTTATTTTGTCATTTCTTTTCTTCTCTCCTTCATTATGTCCTTCATTCAACTTATGTTCTCCAGGTGTCTTAGGAGGGTCTTGAGTTAGCTGAAAGGTCCTCTCGGGACAGCCCTGTGTCACCTGACCCTGACTTTCAGGCAGCTATAAGAGCAACTATGTGTGCACACACACGCACAGTCACACATAGTGTACTACAGACTTCCTGACATTCAGAGAAAAGACACTACTAACACAAAAGCACACCCAGGAAAATCAAAGTTAAAACTCAAAGGAGAGCCGGGACCAGACCTTGCGAAGACATCCAGAACAGCCCCGCTCCAGCATAAGCCATTGGGCCCTATCTGTCCGTGGCTCTACCGTTATTTCCACACCAGTCAAGCTCTTGTCAAGCACCTGTGTCTAAAGTGTGGACTCTGGCGTGTCAAAGCATTTTATTAATTGATCTCAGCAGTACATAATGAGCTTAAAGGGCTTACCTGCCTGTCCCCGGAGGTGCTGGCTCGAGGCGGACGTCAGCTCACAGCAGACCATTAGCACACAGGCCAGAAGCAGCCAGTGTGAGAGCGGCAGCATCCACTTAGCACAGACTCTCATCCTGGGGAGAAACAAGGCCCCAGTCGTGAGGGTGAGATAGGCCAAGCCCTTTGGCCAGCCCCGGGCAGGGAAACAGAGAGGAGCTGGTGAAGGACCTCAACGTGTGACTCCATCCTCCCTCCCCCAAGGAAACTATAAACCCGTCAAGCTTCGATTTGCACCAAGCATGGACTCGGCTTTCAACAAATGCCTTTCATAACTAAGAGTCCTCTGAGTTAACACCATGCCTGGGTGAGAGTCTGCTTAGGAATCTCCAAGTAACAGCTAAAGTTGCCCTGATAAAACATGGGGTCATATTCTATCATATATCATAACATAGAACAAAGTTAGAGCTCTTTAAAAGAGAGGACACAGGCTCTCTATGTCTGAATAAATCCAAAAGAATGTGCATATGTGACCCAAGAATTTGGGGTTCTTAGTCTGTATATTAAGACCCTCTGGTCCAGATGTGATACACAGTTCATTACACAAATCATAGAATCATAGAATTAGGTGGGAAAACAGGCCAGTATAAAAAGAAAATATCAGGTATGGGAACTCACACCTTAATTTCAGGACTCAAGAGCATCACTGAGTTCAAAGTCATCGCTGGCTATTTAATGAGGACTATGGAACAAACAGAAGTAAAAGTAAATCACCCTCATATGCATGAACAGTATCAAAAGAGTTCCCTAAGATAATTCCACTCACACTGGTTATATCCTCTGTTCTAAAACAAAATGAGCAAACAAATGGATCAGCAGGGGCCAAAACGATAGCTGAATAGGGATACCACTAGCTGTGCAAGATGAGGACCTGAACTGGTACCTTAGCATCCAAGAAAAAAAGGCAGACATTCTACATATACACCTGTAACCCCAATGTTGTGGGGGGCAGAACTTGTGGGCTCCCTGGGGCTCACTCGCTGACAGCCTATAGTACAGCACAACTAGGCACACATACTTGCACATGTACCACACATATGTACAGCACACCTACACATACACACATATACTCTCTCTCTCTCTCTCTCTCTCTCTCTCTCACACACACACACACACACACACACACACAAGGATAAAGGACTACCAAAATGCTCTATTCTGACTTCCCACTTTATATCTTCCTAAATACTGTAAGGAAATTAAAGTTGATTCACTTTTTCTACTTTGACTTTTAAAGTAACCTTTTAAAAAAAGGTGTGTATGTGTATGTGCATGTGCGTGCATGTGTGTGTGTGTGTGTGTGTGTGTGAGAGAGAGAGAGAGAGAGAGAGAGAGAGAGAGAGAGAGATGTGTGAGTACAGATCCCCTTGAACTGAAATTGCAGGCAGTTGTGAGCTCTTATGCATGTACTAGTAACTGAACTCAGGTCCCATGCAAGATTAGATGATGAGGGATTTCCCCTCTGTATGCTGTGAATATGTTTTACTACCATTGGTTAATAAAGAAGCTTCTTTGGCCTATGAAAAGGCAGAATATAGTGAGGTAGAAAATCTATGCAGAGATAGAAGAGGAAAGGATGCAAAGTCAAAGAGACTTCACAAAGCAGCCGGGAAGGATGCCAAAACATTACTAGTAAGCCACACCCTTGTGGTAATACATAAATCAATAAAAATAGGTTAATTTAAGATGTAAGAGCTAGCTAGAAATATGCCTGAGCCATTGGTCAAACAACATTGTAATTAATATAGTTTCTGTGTGGTTATTCAGGTCTGGGAAGCAGGGAAATGAAAGCATTGTCTCTGTTTATAATTAGCCAACACTCTTCTCTCTCCAGCCTCTCAGCTGACTTGTACAGCAAAAGTCAAAACACCTGATATGTGCTTACTAATTTAGGCCTGGCACATGTTTCATAGTGTCTGTTATCACAGTGGACCAAGGAAGCCTTCTTTATGCACAATCCTGCCTTAGAACTCTGCCGATTGATTCCCAGATACCCGAAACAGTGCGTGTTCCAGTCCCTCCCAAAAAGCAGGGTAGCATTTGCCTATGACCTGCACACCTGCCATATGTCACCCACTCTGTACAAGCGCACACCCCCTGCACAAGCATGCGCCTCCTGTATAGCTGCATACTTCCTGTATAAACTCACACCTCTGTAACAAGCAGCACACCTCTTCTGTAACCGCGCTCCCCCTATACAAGCACACACCTCCTGTAGATGCACATATTTTCTGTATAACCGCCCACACCTCCTCTCTATCCTTATCTCCGTGCAATAGCATGCCTCCCCTACCAGCTCACAGCTCTTGTATAATCTCACACCGCCTCCGGTACTGCATACCTCCTGTGTAGCCACAGACCTCCTCTTCAGCACAAAACCGTACTACCATACACCTCCTACATTATCCCACTCCTGTGTGACTGCAACCTTCTGCATAGACGCATACTTCCTGTCCACTTTAAAAATCATCTCTAGATTACTTGTGATTCCCCGAATGATGTCAAAGCTACAGCACTAGCTGCCTTTCTGTGATGTCTGAGAACTACTGAAAAGAAAAATGTCTGTATGCATCGATACAGATAGAGTTCTTTACGGATATCTGTGATCGGCAGGTGATCAGTCTGAGAAGGCAGAGTTCATGGCAATAGTGGGACAGCTGTGAAGATCACAGCCACTCCTGGGCAGAGGCAGAACCTGGCTGGTGGGATTGGATCACCATTTGGGTAACACTCAGAGGGAGTCAAAGGAAAATCCCTCAAGGATGCCAGCTGCCAGCCAACCCAGAGATGTCTGCAAAGAGCCATATCTCAGTCCCAGAAGCCCCAGCAAGCACTTCCAGGCACAGGTTCTAGCCCAGCCTCTCCCTCAGACTTTAATATTTCAGTCAAATGCATCATTTAAACGAGATGTCGCATTGCTCATGGATCTGCAACCGAGTCTGCCTTTGAAGCAGCCAGGCCAAGATGAGACTCTAAGGTCATCCCTGAAGATGTCCAAGTTAAAGGTGACACACAGCATTGACTTCTCGTCCTTTCAAACTGTTGCCAAGCCCCTAAGAGCTGCTAAATGAACTCATTTGTTCTGCAGTCATAGGGAACTAAACTCCACTCTGCAGATGTGTTCAAGGGTTCTCTGTTTGAATCACTAATTGCTACAATTAGAAACCAAGAAACTTGATCCTGCCTGCAATTGCTTTGTTTGTTTATACAATTTCTTTTTTTTTTCCTATTGAGACACTCTCACTTCCTTGGCCTTGAATCCAAAGAGATCCGCCTGCCTCTGCCTCTGCCTCGTCTGCATAATTCTTCAAACAAACCGGTTGCCCACACATAATGTGCAAACTGAAGACCAGAATCCACTTCCTTGAAAAATTCCTGCTGGAACTCTGAGGCTCACATTTCTGAGAAACAGCTTTTCTGGGGAATAGCAGCTCCCTAGAGAGCTTCATGTCTCCTAGGGTCTTTGTGTCCCCCACCTTCACTGGCTAGTGCCTGAGGCCCTGCTAACCCAGCTTACAGTCCTCTGGATTTTCAACCCTAGAAATAGAGAAAAACAGCTTTGAAACAATTAGATCAGTGGCAGTTGTGCAGTTAACAGCTGGAACTTAAACTACTCTGTACAAGAGAGGATAGTCCAGGAAAAGTTAATCAAGGGGCTGAGAAGGTGCTGCAGCTGGTAGAATCCTTGCCTAGCATACACAAAGCCCAGGGTTCGGTTTCCAGCATCATGTAAAAACAGGCGTGATGGTGCATTCCTGTTAGCCTAGCACAGGGCAAGGGAAGGAGCGAGGGTCTAAAGTCTTCAATTATCCTTAGCTAAATAGTAAGTTCAATGCCATCCTGGGTTACAAAAGACACTGTCTCAACAACACCAAGATCAAGTGTAAAAGTGTCATTCCCTTTGCTTCTCCTAAGATTTACATAATTGATAAACCACAGCATCTCAAGTCGGCATGAGGTCCACATAGTGGTTTCTTTGAAACCTTTCAAGCTGCTCCAGGGCTTAGGCCCCCTTTACACATGTGCACTGAGGCAGAGGACAGGGACCCTGTACTTTCATGCAGACCCTCCAAAGCAGTGAGGGGCTTCTCTCCACGATGAGAGTGCCGAGGACTTCTGAAACAAATAACTAAGCTTAGCAGCTGACAGTAAGTCAAAACTAGGAGCTTGGTTCCTGGAAGTTGGGAGTCTGGCATGGGTCTTCTGGTCATTGCTGGAGGCCTGAGAACCTTAGAGTCCTGTGTTCAATTCCCCACAACTCCTGGACCAGGAAAGGAAGGGGGAAAACAAAAAGTTTTAGCTGGGCATGTCCTCAGCTAGAGGCCCAACCAGAAAAACGGTCCTTGGGATACTGGAAAGCATGTCCTTGGCCTTTGTAATTGAGATCGCCATGTTATAGCACTGACCAGGAGCTTTCTCAGGCCCTAAAAGTTTGATGGGTGGAGTCTCCCAGCCCTGTCTCAGTTATAACTATTCTTCCAAAGAAATCACAGTCCCATTATAGGGTTCACCTGAATAACTCAGTTGGGTGGAAGACAAGCACATGCCGTCAAACTCCAGGTCAATTATCTAAGATCTTAATTACATCTGCAAAACCCTTTACCTGTGCCCTGTGCTTAGAACCTATTCAAAGAGGTGACCCCCTGTTAACCATGGTACCTCCCACATTCAAGTGGGGGCTGTACTGGCTTCCCAAAGTATGGATGCTGGGCTGCCCTGATCATCTGCCCGGCGTCTCTGATCTAGCACATGTGTAACTAGTCCCCGTGTTCACTTCCCTCTGCCTCACATTATCCTGAATGATTTCTATTTTCCTGTTGAATCCAAACAAAACCCTCAAATGAGAAGACCAAGAAGAGACATTCCAAATGCTAGGCCGGGGTTCCTCTGCCAGATCCTCACAGGAACCTGTTCTAGATACCAGATTCCTCTGCTCCTAAAGCAAGTGTAGGCTAAACCACAGCTGTGAGTGCCGGGTATGTGAGTGAGTGCCAGGTACATGAGTGAGTGCTGGGTATGTGAGTGCCAGGTATGTGAGTGCCGGGTATGTGAGTGAGTGCCAGGTATGTGAGTGAGTGCCAGGTATGTGAGTGAGTGCTGGGTATGTGAGTGCTGGGTATGTGAGTGAGTGCTGGGTATGTGAGTGAGTGCTGGGTATGTGAGTGCTGGATATGTGAGTGAGTGCCGGGTATGTGAGTGAGTGCCGGGTATGTGAGTGCCAGGTATGGGGCCACATGCCTCTCACCAGCACTGGGGAAGCAGAGGCAGGCAGTTGGTTCTCTGTGAGCTCAGGGCCAGCCTGGTCTACATAGTGAGACTCTCTTCCCATATCACACACCCCCAAAGATGTTGTGATTCCATAGAGAAATGTCAGGGCTGGATAGTGAGGTAGGCAGGAGAGATACTCAGATGTAATTCTGTGCCTCCTCTTCTCCCCATGGAATATGCCAGAGGATTTTACACATTAAAATGACTTTGTTTCAAAGATAGTACTAAAATGAAAAGAATGACAGCTATCCTTTTTTTTCTTTCAAGACAGGGTTTCCCTGTGAAATAGTCCTGACTGTCCAAGAACTTGCTCTGTAGATCAGGCTGGTCTCAAACTCAGAGAATGATCCTCCTGCCTCTGCTTCCTGAGTGCTAGCATTAAAGGTGTGCACCACCACCACCACCCAGCTTGACAATTATCCAAATTTCTAAATGTATTTTTAAAGGCTTCCAGAAAACTTCTTCAACTCTTGGCTACTTGGTGGCTACTAATACCAGTTTAACTATTTTACCTTAGAGAGTTCACAAGGTATGGTTCCAGTCAAACACAGTTACTCCAGAATGTTCTGCAGAGTGGCTGCAAACTCTCCTTCGTAGCTGAGACCAATCATATCGGCAGCTCCCCAAAACTGCTTCAACTTACAAAACCTGTTTTTAAAAGACACAGAAAGAAAAAATAGAGGGATCAATTAGCATCTAATGTGTCTAGGAGTAAAATAATAGTTCCTACCATGACGTCTGCAGCAGGCACACGAATGAACAAACTCTTCCTCATTGGTAATGTTAGCCAAGGGGCATTGAGGACTCAATGTTAGTTCACACACTGTAGGCAATTTTATGTTTATTTTTGTAAGTAAATATATATGTTGGTACTTGTGCATATATGTAAGAAGGTATGTGTGTGCATACATGCATGTATACATGCATGAAAGCAGGCATGAATGCTTTTGCATGCATGTGTGTAATAGGTGTGTAGAAATGTGTATATATCCATATGGATGTGTAGACAAAAGTTTTTGTCCTGCATGTACCCAAAGCCACTTGCGAAATAACCACTCTGAGGCTTAATATTAATTATATACTGTTTGGCCTATTAGCTCAAGCTTATTATTAACCACCTCTTACAACTTAAATTAACTCATAATTCTCTCCTATGCTTAGCCACATGGCTTGGTACCTTTTCTCAGTGCAGCATTCTCATCTTGCTTCCTCTGTGTCTGGGTGGTAACTGTAGACTGAGCCTTTCCTCCTCCTAGCATTCTCCTTGTCTGGTCACCCCACCTATACTTCCTGCCTGGTTACTAGCCAATCAGCATTTTATTAAACCATTATGAGTGGCAAATCTTTACAGGGTTCAAGAGCATTGTCCCACAGCACTTCCCCTTTCTTTTCTTTTCAAAACAAGAACTCTGAATCTCATCTCCTTTGTTTAGCTTTTTTCCTGACCATTGTCCATAATAACTTGTAACCAACACTCTAAACAAAGACAAACATCCAAAATCCATTTTTTGGGAATGTGGGGATAGTTTTAGGTACCAAGCCATGTGGGAGCTGCACACAAGTGGGGCTGGGGACAAGCTGCTGGAGCACCAGAATCACAGGAAGCTACTTGGCACCATGGGAAGCCTTGTGGGTGCTCCATGGGGTAGCAGCAGGAGAGGAAGCTAAGCCAGACTGGATGGCTGCTGGGGGCGCTAGCTCTTCTCCCAAACCAGGTAGCTAAATTTGGGTTCCAATTCCCAATACCAGCTCTGGCTTAGGTTGGTGTCTAAAAGGCCTCAGGCAAACAGGTTTTTATCTAAATTCATGCCCCATATTGGATACAAATGAAGTATGATTAATAAAATCTCAGGGACAGATATTGGGGTTCAACCTGAAGATCAAAAACAGAAAACAACCAGCCACGGGCTCTTACTTCGACCTCAGTCTGAAATGGAGAACCTGCCTCCAGGAATCTCAGAATGAGACTGAGACTGAGAGCTATCTCCTCCCATTTTATAACCCTCTCTTGTAGGAGATGCTTCTGTATTTCTGTTGCTTTCATTGGTTAAATAAAGAGACTGCCTTG
>JAQHUG010000079.1:1919494-1936857 GCA_028555095.1 Dicrostonyx torquatus
AAAAAAAAAAAAAAAAAAAAAGCACTGTCAGTGAAGAGACTTACATTAGCATAGTTCACATGCCAGACAAGGTACCTGGAGTTCAATTTTAGGATACAAGGCGATTCATCAGGTCAGATTGCAATGCACGGCCCCCGAGCATCCACTAGGGGGCATGCCAACTAAGACACCGCTGTTTTTGTAATGCAGGCTGGCCTCAAACTCACTATTGAGCCAAGGATCACCTTAAACTTCTGATCCCCCTGCCTCCACATCCCCAGCGGATACAAACATGCACCAAAGTCAGTTTAATATGGTCCTAGAGACCAAACTCAGAGCTTCAGCTCTTGCTAAGTAAACACTTCACCAAATGCGCTACCCCACCCCGCAGCTGGCACCACCATTGCCATCAGTCAGCTTCAAAACTCACTTATTTTTAAAGAGTTTTCAGAATTCTCAGTGATGAAAGACACTGCCCACATCGAGGCTACGATGTTTTAAAATGTTTTACGGTGCCTGGTCACTCTCAGAGCACACTGAGAAGACAGAGACAGCATTTGGATGCCGGGCGGTGCTTTTCATCTCTCACCTGACACGGTGGCATTAGACAGAGACGGGCGTTTTTTGTTTTTTTTTCTTCACAAGAGAGGAGAATGTCTATTCATGTTTCCCAATACTGAGAAACTTTGAGGTTTCCAGGCCGAGGAGACTATTCTTCAGATGTTTAATTTATTTCCGTGTTACACAGCAAAGAATGCTGCCTGCCCTTGATTTCTTATCAAGGAAGTAGAGAGGCCGGGCCTCTCTGTTCTCTTGATCTACCTGCCTTCCCTGTTAGCGGGGTGAGCTCCCAGGGGAATGAGTCTCTTGTGCAGCACCGCCTCCAGCACACATGCCAGTCTCTACCCCATCCTGAGGGTTTTTTCATTCTAAAAACCTATGCTGCTGACACGTAGCCATTCCTGTTTCAAAGGGGCAGGCAGAGTGGCCTGATACCTGGATCTGATCCGGAAAAACACCCAAACTCAGGGGTTAGGGGCATTCAGCTTTTCTTAAGAAAATTATCTAGATCGTAAAGACCAACGCTCGCCCACCCAAAGAAAGAGTAAAAACTATTCTGAGTAAAGAGGAGGATGTATTATACACTGGATACCGAGCAAGGAAAACGGATTCCTCGTCATTCCCAGGATGAGCCATACACAACCAAACAGCCACAGAGGGCATTTCTTGGACAATTATAAAATCTGAACAGAGGATGTAACACACAATGTTGAATAGATATTCCAGCTCCTTATTTTGATTATATTGCAGTTTTTAAAATGTCTTTCCTATTGAAAAATATACTCTGAAATATTAAAGAATAAAGAGATAAATATCTCCAAATCATTCATTCAAATGAATCCATGGAAAAGAAAGAAAAAAAAGGCAAAAAGGTGGACACATGAAGGAGGAGGAGAGGTGGGCTCTGAGTGAAGATGAGAAAGGAGGAATGAATGAATGGGTGAATGAATGAATGGGTGAGCACAAAACAATGGGAAAAGGTGGTTGGTGGGTGGGAGAGCATACATGGGAATGCTTTGAACTAGTCGTTCAATCGCCTATTGTCAGAAACATCAAGATAAGGTTCACACTAGAAAGGCTTCCACTTCTCAGATATGTTTTAAAGATGATTGACACCATTGTCTTTCTCAAGCCATAAGAGTCCATAGCTTGAACACTGCGCTTGATCCTCCAAACCCCAAAGGAGGCCTGCCTGTTTTATTATATAAACTCTTACTGGGCCAGTAAGATGGCTTAGTGGGCAAAGGCACTTGCTGCCAAGCCTGATAACCTGAGTTTGATACCTGGAACACGCATGGAGGAAGAAGAGAACTGGATTTTCCTCTGACCTCCATGTACATGCTATGGTACATGAATACATGCATACATACATACATATCCCACAATATATAGACATATATGTAAATAGAGAGAGATATATGAACTCCAGGCCAGCCTGGGCTATATAGATATGGATAGAGATAGAGAATGTGTGGGCATAAATAAATAAACCAATAGAGCAACAGAATGGTACTTGATGAAATAAATAACTTATACAGATAGGAACAGTGAAATATCTATGTCCGTAGTGCCAGTACTGAAGAATGGAGACAGGAGGATCGTGAGCTCAAGGACAGCCTCACCACACAGTGAACTCCAGGGCAGCCTGGGCTACATGGCAGTTTATCTCTCCCATCCATGGCCCCTGTCCCAGACAAAGAAAAGAGAAAGTTTCTTACACAGGAACGTCTATAGACCAAATACCCAAATGTTGCATTAAGTATTTTAAAATATTAACCCCCCACTGGATATAATGGTGTGCATCTTTAATTCCAGCCACTTGGCAGGAAAAGACTAGAGGATCCAAGATTCCAGGCAAGCTTGGACTATATAAGACTTTGTTAAAACAGAATTAAAATGGACTTGGGGCCAGTTTAGTGGTAGATTCTTTTCTTAGCATGAATAAGGCCCTTCATTCAATCCCCTGTACTGTAAAACTAACGAATGAATGAATTACTATCCATTTAAAAATAGGGCTTATTTCTACCCCCTTATGGACAGGACCAGAAATTTGTCCAATGTCACTCAGCTAGGAAGCAGGTGATCTAATATTCCCATCCTAGCCACCAGGCACCAAGATACCAAATGTTCGAAATCTACTAGATGACTAATTACTAGATTACTAATACATTCCTAAAACATGTATGGCTCTTTGCATGAATTTAAAGTACACTGAAAATCAAGTCAGTTTTCCTCAGCATCTGAAGACACTGACCTACAACCACTGGGACATGGCGGTTTGCTGAGACAGAATGACTCCTGAGCCACCGTTTTATCAAAGGTGTGAAAGCAACTGCATCTCTGATCAGAACTCTAGGACACTTCAGGGGAAACACACCAGAGCTGAGTGGCATATTGAAGGAGGGCTCATCTGTATTTCTGTGCTTTGATTGGTTAAATAAAAAAGTTGCCTGGGCCATTTGACAGGGCAGGACTTAGATAGGCGGGGAAAAGAAAAGAGGACGCTGGGAAGACTGGGTCAGAGCCAGTCGCCATGAAGCTCCCGCCGCAGATCGAAGTACCGTAGATCCGTCCGGTAAGTCACCCACCTCGTGGTGACATACAGACTTTTATAATGGGTTAGTTTATGAGGTGAGGGATAGCCGGGAAGAGGCCAGTGATAATGGGCAAGGCAGTATTTAAATGAATACAGTCTCATGTGGTTATTTCGGGCAAGCAACCAGCGGCTGAGCGGGCCAGCGACTGGGGGCTGGAAGCTGGGTGCTGGGAACACAACACGCACCTCTCCCTTAATTACCACAGCATATACAAAGACCAATTACTTCTGCTGGCTTCTGTGAAAAATCCAACACCAAAACAAAGCATAAATAAATAAGGGAATAAAAAGATTTTTTTCCATGCACATATTTATAATTATTATCTGACACAGTCTCATTCAGATGCACTTTTGCAAGCATCTAGCAAGGCAGAATCTGGCTTAGTTACAAATAAACAGTCCGAGTTGCCTCTCTTGCTGGCCACTGGTGGGGAAGGTCTCCAAGGGCCTCTTGCATCAGCACCAGAGTGGTAAGGACCCAGTCATTAGCTGTTTACAGATTCACCACCAGATCCGCTCTGACCTCCAGGGCTAGTATCTACTGGGATAACCGGGTGGCTTCTGTTCACAGCCCTTGGGTACCAGGTGCAAGGCAGAACAGTGCTGGCTGCCATGGTTAAGATGTTGCAGAGTCTCCAAGCGTGCTAAATCACTGTTCTGCACTTGTTCCCACTCAAGGCAGAGGGTGATAGAGGTGGGAAAGCAGTTCACAAATACGCAGCATCATTTTGGGGAGCCCAAAGGGGTCCTATGAGTGGAAGTGGCGGGGAAAAGACAGTCCTGTGGTGCCAGCCTCACCAACAACTACCAGAAACTCTGGAAGAGAACCTGCCTACACAGAAGGACACATTAGGTCTCCGGTCAAAAAATAGGAAGGATGTTTCCATTTCCAACTGTGTAAAAAAGAAAAGAACTGCATTGAATGTCTTTGCTAATTTGCAGCCAGCTTTTCCACTGTAGAATACACAGCCAATGGTACCTTTCTCTGGCAAGTTAATTCTGAAAGAAGACAAGGATTAAGAAACCCCTTAGGCTAAAGCATGTGCTGATGAAGGATACAGGCTACTGCTGTGTTTGTACCGGTGTACTGCAAGCGGTATCACATGGCTGGCTCCTGTACCAGGCTCTCATTTATGATCATCGCATGCTGCAGGGAATGACTTCGTCATTACAGTTGGGCATCAGCTACATTAAAGTAGCCTACTTTTCTGCCAATATCTGGTAGATGCATGCCACAAATTGCCTTTTTATGGCTTCCTTCAAAACATCAATGAAGAATTTACTACTGATCATTTTACAACATGCTAAAGTACATTGTAAATGGGCCATTAAAGACAATAACTGTGTCTATTAAAACTTAAAGAATTTTATAAATGGCATTTTAATTTCACATCTTATCGATACCTTCTGTTCTGAATGATGGGGTAGAGTTCTTGAAGAAGGCTCTTCTAATTGGAGCTGAATTAAATTAATTAAATATACATGCCCTGTCCCTGTATGGCTTGCACTCTAATTTTAAGACCTGAGAAATTCCTTCCAACTACAGCATCCTCAGCTCCACGAAGTGACATCCCTTTCTAAGGCAGACAGCACCAAACCCTTCATTTTCTTCACTGAGAAAACACCATTGGGCCTTCAGGTGACCACGAAGAGCACATGCAGTCATTGCAAGCAACGGCGCTGCAGCGGGGCCAGAACACAAGAAATGGGGAAATCTGCAGGGTTACATAAAAGAAAACGCACTCACGAAATTCAGTGTCACCCAGCACAGCTGCCCAGCTCATCATCCAAGCGAAATAGCCAGGTCTGGGGCTGAGCAAACATGACCGGTAATGGCCATTTAGCCATAAATCTCTCAAGGCCCAATTATCCTCGCTGCAGAGGCTTGATTCCTTTTAATTAGACTAGTCTGTAATTGGAAATGTTCCTCTCCTCTCTCGTTTTTCAAATAATCAAACTAGAGTGACAAGGGTTTTAGCTACCATCATAAAAGATCAGTACAGCATATTTGGGGGTCGGGTGTAGGCCACCAAACTCTGAGCTTAATCCCAAAACTGCTTGGTATGGTAAGACCTAACCTTGGTGTCAGGAATATGCTCAACACCGAAGGGAGCCGCGACACCTTTAACAGAACTCCTGCCGCTCTCTGAGGGTGGGTGGCAGACTGCTGGCAAAACTAACAAGTGACCCTCTGGGACAGAATGCTGTGTGACTGCCCTCCCGCACCGCAGTCTCCAGGAAAGCTGTCACGCATATGACAGGACTTAGGTGTGTGTTGCTCATGAGGGAGCCCCTGCAAATAAATAAATAATAGATGGCCATTTGACTCTGAGGCTTCTCCAAACTCCTGTCAATTAATAGAATTTGACTAAGAGTCCGGTCAAGTGCCTTCCAGGCTTAGCAGCTGACACACAGAGACTCACAAGGCTAGCACAGTGTGATTCATCTTGAAAGTGCAATTCAGTTTGAAAGACACGGCTATCTTGGACAGACCCTCACACTGAATTCAGCCACAGTAGGATGGTATAGCAAGACAAAGCCCACTGCAGACAATATTGGCTACTTTAATCCACTCGTGGAATAAATGCTTCTTAAAGGCTTAATCTAAACCTTGATTAAATTTTCAACTTTAAAATGATCTTTTGTTAGACAAGAGAGCCCTCTTGTGGACAAAGAAAGAAAGTCTCTTGCCTGCTAATGCTAACTGTCAATCCATACTTTTATTATAATGCACTTTAATGTTTAATAAATCCACGTTTGTAAAACAGAATACAAATCATCCTTAAATATAGGATGTAACTGAAATAACAATACTACTGTAAATAGACTTGCCATTTTGAAGTTCAATCAGTAAGCAACAGCGTACAAATGAAATGGCAATTAGTTCTGCGGATTCCTACCCATGCTAAGCGCGGTGTCACGTGATGCTTCTCCATGGTCCCTTTAAAACACAATCCCAGCAACAGTCTGTGGAGGCTGCTAAGAGATTTAAAGATACTCAAAATACCAATATGTAGTGACAGTGGACTTGATTCACGTACTGCGCAAGGACATGCTTGGGAGATTAGGAACAAAACTGATTCTGTCTCCCCAGAAATGACCATTAACTGACTTGATTCATGTACTGTGCAAGGACATGCTTGGGAGATTAGGAACAAAACTGATTCTGTCTCCCCAGAAATGACCATTAACTGGAGACCACACACTTGCATGGAGCAGCTGAAGGAATAGCGGTGACAATGGTGGTGCCTTTGGGGAAAGTGAAAACTAAGACTTGAACCCTAGAAAGATCCGCAAGATCAGAGATTCAGGAAAGAGGACAAAAAAAGATGGGGAAGAGCCAGAAAGGCTTGGGGCTTGTTTACTGGCCGGTCACTTTGAAGAAGAATGATCTATTGATTCCAGTTTGAACTGGAGTAGAGTGAGGGTGCAGGGTGGCAAAACATGTGGGGCAGGCTACATTAAAGTCACATGGTCCTCCACATCTCGTTTGTGCAGTCAACAGGCCACTTCTACACGAGTCCCTCATCCAGAGTGTTTGAGCAGCTCTTCTTATGAGAGCCCCTGCCCTGTGCAGAGGAGAGACTCGGTCCTGGGAGTCCTGTAGCTTGTATCCCAGTCCCAGGAGACAGGCACCCTGGGAAACAAGCTGAGTAAGGTCACTGCAAGCTGGGAGGAAAATTACAGAGAAAGGGGGATGTGTGGTGGGACTGGGCATGGGTAGGCACTTCGGGATGGTCTGGCTTCTCTAAGAAGGTACCTCAGCATCGTGATGGACGTGTGACCAAAGGAGGAAGACAAACATGAGGCAGCCAGAGGAGAGTGGGAAAAGGCACAGAAGACACATCAGAGTGTCCAAGGGAAGGATACATAGGTGCTCAGGTAGCCCAGGCTAGTCTCAAAACCACTGTGTAGCCAAAGATGACCCTGAACTCCCGATCCTCCTGTCTCCACGTCTTGAGTATGGGGATTACAGGCATATGCCACCACATCCAGTCTGTGTGATGCTGAGGGTCGAACCCAGGGCTTCGTGGATTGGAGACAAGCACTCTATCAGCTGAACCACAGTTTCATCCTAAGTGTGACTTAGGAGAGAAAAGTCCTAAGTGTGTGTGTGAAGTAGGAGAGAAACAAAAGGGCTTAGCATCTCACTGGAACGTTTTGACTGCTAGATAGAGACAGAAATCCCACACATAGGGAACAGAGTCAGAAGCTGAGAGACCTTCACAGTGGTCCAGGGGAGGAATAGTGACAGCATGGAGCAGGGTGGTGACAGCAACACTAATGAACAGCTGATGCTCTGACTGGCACAGACTCTGGCCAATGGATGGCTTACCAAACATGTCCAAGGGAAAGCACACTCACGAGTCAGAGAACCTCTGAGTGAGACCGTGCGGCTTCGTATGTGGGATGGGGTTTGTAGGCCAGTAAGGGAGTGCGTGCTTAGGCGGCTGGAGAAGCAGGACCTCACCATTGGTTTGGCCAATCTCCCCTCCTTCTTTGTCCCCCAACCCTTATGAACTTTCTCTAGGGCCACAGTTCTCTCACAGTATATCAGCAGACCTACCTATCACCTCAAGACATGAACCCCATTATCCAGCTGATTTTTAAGTACATATTAAGATCTCAACAGAAGATAAGGGTTTGGCCAGCTGTCTGAAAAGAGGGTACCAGTGAAGCCAGGTCTCCATGCTGGGCGGGGAGGGTCTGCTTACATGCTTGCTGGATACTTTGCTCCCTCAAAGTGGGGCAAACTAGTAAGCTACCGATAGGGCTGCAGCCCTGGCTCAGGGGGCCAGAAATACTGATTCTTATCTTATAGATATTTGCTATCACATAGTGGAATATTTTTCTCCCTTCTCTTTTGCCACAAGGAAGCTCAGAGCCAGTTTTACAGTCTGTTTCCAGTGAGCAAATGGGGCCTTTAGTAGTGCGCCTTCTGATTGGCTCTCCTTTCTCTCCCTTTCTCCTTTGACCTGAACATTCTCATCTGCTTTGATGGAGACAGATATATAACTTCATCAGCAAGACACTACATGCATTCATTGATTTAAGTTCAGCTTACAGTGATCATATCCTTCCTCTGATGCCCCTTGTTTCCACCCACCCCACAAGACAAAAATGTCCACTATGGCATGGCTAAAGGAGAGAAAGAACTATTTTCAAATACCAAAGTAAAACCTGCTGCAGAAGCTATGCTGCACAGGACATGCAAGCCACAGGTTCCCCTGGGATACAGGGACAATGTCCCAGAAGACACCGAGACTGTGGGGGCTGCGACAAGGGACTGGTAGGCTTTGGAGGAAGGTAAATAACGACCTGAGGGAGAAAGCCTGGTGCTTGTGGTCTACAGAGCAAGAGGAGGACACGATGAGCAGGGGACAGGGTGGACAGGGACTCCAAGGACATACATTTTGACAGCCTCTACAGAGATCGATCTTGGCAAGCAGTAATCAATAACCAATCACTTTCCACAAGACTAAGATCGGCATGCTGTGTATGATGCAGAAAAAGGCTCACGGGCCCTAGAAAACACTGTGAAGTCCTAGTGGATGTATCACATATTATTTAAGAAGAGAAGGGAATCAAAGAATCCATCATTGTGATAATGGAGTCACAGAGATAAGGGTCACACACTTGTACCTTGTGGCATTAGGCCTCAAAACAACACTAAAAAGCATTGGATTTTTGCTGCTGTGTTTGTTTTCTTGACATTCCTATTTAACAGAAGAGAAGAAAACGAAATCCACCTATTCAGGCAAGGACCCCAAATAAGAAGCAATAAACTAGGGATTTCAAACCAGGCTGGGGTTCACCATATGGAAAGAAAATGAGAGAAAAGTAGAAAAGAGGGAAGGAGAAAGGAAAAGGGCTTGAGACTGAACAGGAAGTACTGAGCCAAGACTTTGGGAGTCAGATTGTGGACCACACCAGAAACCCACCTTCGAACCCCTGGCTCCAACTGGAACCTCTGAAAAAGATGGAATTCTTGCAATATCTGGCCACAATAACAGAGGAATACACTCAGGCTCCTCTAGGTTTACATATGTTGCCTTTATGGACAGGTGAAGAACCCATTAAACACTCCTGAGACAGTGAGGTCCCCTGGAGCTCTCAGTGGAAAGGGACCTTGCATTCTCAGGGACCCCATTAAGCCCTGTCTAGGGTCTGGCACCTAGGATCAAAACCTTGGGGCCCATTCCTCTTATTCTCCATCTCAAAATCAAACAGCTCACATTTTCACAACCAGAACCCCAGCCTTAAGCTACGTCTATGGTGATTCCAGACAGTCACATAGCGATCTGTCAATCAAAGCAGCATTTAGGTCCCAGGGCAGTGGCTCTCACAACTCCTTTGGGGTCAAACAAACCTTTCACAGGGGTCTCCTAAGACCATCGGAAAACACAGAGATTTACATTACAATTCATAGCAGTAGCAAAACTGCAGTGATGAAGTAGCAGTGAAAATAATTTTATGGTTGGGGTCACCACAACATGAGGAACTGTATTAAAGGGTCGCAGCCTGAGGAAGGTTGAGACCCACTGCACCAGAGGAACATTTCAGAAATAATTATGCCTATCTAAGGGGGAAAAAGGAGGCCATGATGCCCTATCTCCCAACACAGGAAAGAGACAAGTTCCTCCAAAATACTTTCAAAGCAAAATTAACCACAGTCAGCTGGGAATGGTGAATTCTTTCTAGCGATAAGATTCTGCCCTTGAGGTAATGAATGAACTGTCCATCCCCAAGCAGAAGCACATGGAAAACCTCAACACCATAATCTATCTTGTAAGTTAAAAACTTATGCATGGGAGGCATGACTGGCAGAATTGATAACCTTAGTTAAAATAAAAGAGTTGCCCAGAAGTCCACCAGTCCCTTAGGTAACCAAGGTCAGGAGACAGAAAAGCCATGAACTACAAATACTATCCTACTTTTTGTTCCAGTCTTTTTCTAACCTTTCTGCCACAGGACCTTTGCACACATCACTGTTCTGTTTGGAGCTGGATCTATTCTTCTGTCTTTCTCCACCTCGGTGATTCCTACTCGTCCTTCATGCCCTGGGGCCATCATCCCCTCAGAGAAGCACTCTGTGGTTCCCCAGCTAAGATCTCCTCCTCCATTCCTCCTGCACTCAGAAACTCTTCAGAGGCTTCCCTGCAGGACACGGTTTATGAGGACAAGTTGTAGACATCTACCTCAGCGCTTCCCTTAAGAGACTCCCAGCACAGGACTGGGCAGAACCAAACATTCAACTTTATTTCTGTGTGGGTGCACTCACATGTAAGTACTATGATACACTCGTGACAATTCCAGAACAATCTGTAGAGTTGGTCCTTGCCTTCCACCATGTGGGTTCCGGGAACTAAACACAGGTCATTGGTCTCCGAAGCAAGTACCTTTAGCACTAAGGCATCTTACTGGGTCCTCAACAATATTTATGGAAACAACAACTAAATTAATGAATTTAATAACATATTTAACCATGATTTATATGTTCCTTTCCTAAAAGTTCTGGTTTACCAATCATAGGTTCTGCCAATCACAGGCTCTACCATGTGGCTAAGTTTTTAATTGGAAATACTTTCTTTGGTCTCAACCTAGTTTACAACTAAAATTTTACTGTAAACATCTGGGGGCCCAGCAGGCTTACTAGAGCGTGGGGCAGCAGGGTTTCTATGAGGTCCAGCCACCCATGGCAAATTCAATACATGCCAGGTGATGCCTCCTGTTCCTGGGATGCAGAGATGGGACTGCACAACCGCGTGTCATTGGGACTAAGTAGCAAAGGAGACAGAAATAGATTTAGGAAGTATGGGGTGTTCATCTTACCTTCCCCACATGCAGGACAACAAAGAAACCAACTTGACAGAGACAAGACTGACTCAGATGCACAAAAGCCTGGGATAGGACAGAAGAGTAGGTTCCAGGTCCCAGAAGGTCATTTTCTTTGCAGTTCCCAGATTTCCCTTACACTACCTGCACACTTCCCTTCCACTCTGTGAGAACTCCATTGGTTACTTAAAAACAAACAAAAAACAGTAATAATTCTTACCTAGCTGGGCCTTGCTGTGGGTTTTTCTAAGTGAATGTATCCTATTCCATAGACAAGGAAACTGAGTCTGCCACAGTGTCCTTCTCCAGGGTACAAAGCTGAGTGGCAGCAGAGGTGCGGATTGTGTATATGACACTCGAAGACCTCCATCTATTCTCTGCAGCTGAACTCTAAATAGGATTTAGAATTGAAGTTAATCAGATGCATAAGCCACAGGTCACATGCTCAGAAACATAAGGTGGTGAACACTGTCGGTCATACAAGAGTGAAGTTCAAACGAGACGAGTCAGGAAAGCACCCTATACAATGCACCCGAACCACTATGAGCTAAAGTCAGTAACAAGAGCAGCCACTATTGCTTCTGCAACCAAACAGCGCCTGGCTGTGCTCTGAGAGCCTGTTAGGCATTGCTTCACTTCTTCATCCCTACACTTTGAGAAGGGTGGAGTCATTATCCCCAGGAGAGTTGGACATGGCAGTGACATCACTTGGGTCAGGCACCAAGAGCAGAAGCTGGGCTTTAAACCTACACTCCAGCCTCTGCCTGCTTAGCCCTTGAAACATGACCTCCTGCATACCCCAGACTGTGTGTTCTGTAATAGCTACAGTCACTCCTCCCTCTAACTGCAACTAGGACTGGTTTCCAATCAGTACCCGAACCATTTCGTCTTCTGATCACACACTCTGGTGCCGTGGTTCTCAACCTTCCAAATGCTGTGACCCTTTCGTACAGTTCCTCATACTGTGGTGACCCCCAACCAAAAAAAAATTATTTCATTACTACTTCATAACTGCAATCTTGCCACTGCTAGGAACTGTAATGTAAATATCTGATATTCAGAATATCTGATACGCAACCCCTGTGAAAGGGTTTCTTGACCCCTCAAAGGGGTCGTGACCCACAGGTTGAGAAATGCTGCTTTGGTAGCATGCTGTTTTCTGGCTTTCTGACTCTGGTATTTTCCATTTTGCACAACCATCTTGGTATGGATACCCGGGAAGCATCAGAAACCTTGCTGGCCATTTACACATGACATGCCCAAACAAAAGGACAGCTTGTTCATCCCAAACGCCATGAACAGGATGCTAACCAACAAATCTGAAAAAACCTGACAAACCAACTTAGGAAAATCGCTTTCCAAAGTATTTTCAGTCTAATAAGTAATTTCAGACATCGTTGATTTTTCCAATCAATGGTCATTTCTACAATAGATTAAAAAAGGGGGGGCAAACACAAAAAGACCAAGGGTAGAAATCCTGAGAGAGCTTCCCTGCTTCCTTACTTGTATCTGGCCAGAAACAGTGACATATCCAATGTGTTCATTCAGGCCCCATGCCCCAAGCCTTTCTGGGCAGCCAGATGCTGCAGGTTGCCCACCCACCACCAAACAGGAGCTCAGCACAGACTTTGAAGGGCACAGGGTAGGGGGCAGGTGTGCATCCCCAGCAATGATGGAGAAAACAACTATCGGACTCAGTATGACCTGGATCTGAGGCCTTTGAGTAGAAGTCCCAAGTCAGTGAACCAGGGTGAGAAAGAAGAAAAGTAACATTGTATCTTCTCAAATCTCTCTTGAAGTTCATTATTTTCTCCTATTTGTAAATATCGACAACAATAAATACAAGTGGGTATTGAGCAGTCCCTACCACTTGTCACAAACAGGGACCCATAGGTATTGTCAATCTTCTTACAGTCTATTGCAGACACCTTCAGATGCGTGTCTATTAACAACCTGATACTCCCATAGGACTGGGCCTGCTGTCAATCGCGTGCCTCAGGCCTGGACAACTGAGTCTCGTGTTCCATATCACACAGCCCTTCAGTGTTTCCATAGCTGAATTCCTACACGATTGGCTTTCTTTGGAATCTGATGCATTTGGTTTTATATATTTTATGACATAATTGTGGGAGCCAGGGAAGACTGCTCAATGGTTAAAGCACTTGCTGAACACACTTGAGGACCTGGGTTTGGATCCCCAGCACTCAGGTAAACACTAGCAGGGCAATACACACCTGTGACCCCCAGAACTGGAAGATGGTGGGATCATAGACAGGTAAAGCTCTAGATAGCCAGTGCAGCCAAACTGGGGAGTTTAGTTTCTGCAGGATCTGACTCAAAAATAAATAAGTAAGTAAAGGAATAAATAAATAGGCAAAGAGCAATAAAGACATCTGACAACACCTTCTGACCCCTATACATACATACATGAGCAAATGCAGCCCCCACACACATGCACATGTACACACATACACACAAACACATGCACACATATACACACACTAAATAAATGGAATTTTAAGGAAAAAAACTTCTAAAGAACAACAACAAAAAATAGCTATAATTCAGCTTTACTGAATCTCCAAAGGGAACACAGTAAATCACACCCTTCAGGAAGAGTCAAAGAGCATCCACTTCAGGAACTGCAAACCTTTCATGGGCAATATCTAGGCTGCCCCTTCCCTTTGCCCGCTCCTATCCACATAAACTAGCCCTGCCAGGCATCCATTCTGTATTCTAAACTAAGCCTCAAAGTGAACAGCAGATGATGTAATGGTTTCTATGTAAGACATCAACATGTCACAAAAAGCACTAAGAAACTGTTGCAGAATGCTTTTTGGATGGAAAAATAAAAAAATAAAAAACACCATTTGTCCTGCACAGAGTCCCATCGTTTCAAGTGCCTCTTGCAGCCACTCTCCTGTAATGTATTCCAACTTGCAAGTGTAGAAATGGCCTCATTATCCCCCACAGAAGTCCTTCAGAAACTCTATTTCAAAGCAAGCACCTCAGAAAGTTAGCCCACAGTTGGAAAACTAGCGCTATAAATACACTTGGCCCAGGAAAGCGACATGAGCTTGACTCCATGCCTGTGTCTTCAAGGAGGAAATGAGGAGAGTCGGAGGCCAGCAGGCGGCTGAGTGAACAGCTATTGGAATGGGGAGGTGAAGTCTCTAAGAAGTTCAAGATGACAAGGTCAGGGGTCCAGGAACAAAGGGACCCTTGTCATCCTGAAAGAGGCAAAGAAAATAAGCAGGCAAATGCTAAAAAACACATTCATAAAAAACTCGGAAGTGACCATGGTGCGGGCTGGGATAAAAAGGAATCATTAGTTTCAATGAGGTCTTGGTATAGTTCTCCCCAAAGCAGAGCCTCAGAAGGATGATGGACAAGAATGTATGGTAAGGTTTATGAGCAAGATAGCTGGATTCCACCAAGCTTCCCCACAAGCACAGGGAACAGCTGGCAGAATGAATGGTCTGCCACAGGCATTTACTCATCAGCTGTGCCCCACCAAACGCTGAGGGTTTCCCCCAGGATCATTCTCTTCTGGGCTAGAGGATGCAAACTTCTGGACAGCCTGCGCTAGCATGCTAGTGCATGAGAGAAGTCCCCAGGAAGAAGGTAGGAGGACACGTGGTGCTAGGGCCACAATGCTGGCCTTTGTAGCTCACGTGCCATGAGGTACCAGAAGCCTCTACCACCAAAAATGCAGAACCTACGCTTTTTCTCTCTAGAGGGCCTTCCTCAGCATTAAATTTAAGACTCATTTATTCAGTACATCATTCTTAACCCCAGAGTGTGCTAGAGTCTGCGAAGCTGTGTGAATAAGTCAGGGGAGTCCTCTGTGCCTCCAGACCCTACAGATTAAAAAAACAACAGCTCTTAAGGTATTGATTGTTAAAACAGGAGATAATAATGGGGCATGAAGAAGGGGAGCAGAAAGAGAGAAGGACTGGGCAAGGGAAGTCGAGGGATGTCACTGGAGCAAGAATTTACAGGATGAGACAGCCCTGAGTCACGTGGAAAAGGAAGGCTGAGACAGAGGAGGCAACCCTGAGGTTCAGTGCAAAGACCACACATCAGGGCAGCTTCCTATGAGGTGGGAAAATGGAACTTATAACCAGGAAGTCCCAAACCTCTGTGGCAATTCCTATTTAGACCCTAATGAACTCTGTATCAGTCACAGGGGCCTCTCTTCCAACAGGCTTCTAGACAAACCAAAGATGTGTGTGTGTGTGTGTGTTGTTTGTGATGTGTATGGTACATGTGTGTGTTTTCTTGCTAAGTTATTCCACATATTGGTTAATCCATAATTTTAGTTGGCCTTACCCAAAGTGAAAAGGTTTCTCTGTAATAAATTTGTGATGTCACAGGGGCAGCAGGAGGTACTCTATTGCATCCAGTTTTCTCTATGGTACATCAAACTGTGACTACAAACACCACAGAATAGAGTGGAGGAACAACCAAGGGGAAGTGTCTATGATACCAAGGAGAAAAGGGCCAGGATTCTGGGAATCTCTCTAGCTCAACCCAGTCCCTTTTCTCTATACTCTTCTGTGATGAAGGGTCTGCCCTTAGACTCAAATGCTTAGAAAGGTCAAGCTTAAATAAGTAAGGTATCAACCTGAGGTAGAGAAGGAACAGAAAGTGTAACATATATCTGTGACAACATGTAAGGCTTTAGATACATAGTAGATCAGATGTGGAAGCCAATATGGTTAAGATGCTCCTCAAAGCAGCCAGTGTCAGAACATAGCCATGGTGCTATCTCTGTTTTACCTTATGTCATACACACTAATTCCTGGACCAGAAAAGCAAGTGCTGATGTCACAGGTCCCTCCCTGGGCATTGCACCTGAAGGTCTCACCAGCTGAATGTTCTTTAATTTCAATTATTTGGAGCCTTCTAGCCTTGGGGGACTAGACATGCAAACAAGAGTTGCTATCAAAAAAACCTTTTAATTTAGCATTATCTGACAAAATCATGTCAAAAACTTGTTACATGTATTAACTTAGGTGAAACTTGCAAGGCCTTCTGAGAGATGTCCGTAAAGCACTGCCAAACATGGAAAGATTCTAACAGACTCTATAGGGAAGTTGGAGTTTAAACAAGTGGAGGTCCAGTGCCAGCAACCCTAATGGACCCCAAGATGCAGGGCTCTGTGAAGTTAGCAGTAGGCAGAAAGAACTCTCCTTGGTGGTAGAGCTGAGGAGATGCCAGAAACCTGACTGTAGAGAAGATTCTGGAGAGTGTACAGAACTTATTGCCAACTAAAAACCAGTTTCCAGACTTCATTTCACCCAACGTGAAGGGTTTCACATTGATTCCATTCTAGTGGGGGATAAAAATATGAAACTTTGAAGAAATTGATCTTCCTCTAATCTGAACACAGCCAAAGCAATTAATGTGCCTTGTCCAAAGAGAAGGTGGAGGCTAAGATAGGTACCTATTGTCACTCCCAATATAATAGCTTTCTTTGCAGCTGATTCCCTTTAAGTCATCCATTTGGGACAATGCTTCAGTCTTCAAAGGAAAAATCGCCTGCCTTCTGATACACATGTCAAAAAGGAAAAAGGGCTGGGATGAGCTGAGCCCAGCAGAAAAGGGTGACAAAGGGGCTATTTTTGTTATGCTCCAAGCAAGGAGAACAACAGAAATGCATGGGTCTCGAGGCTGGAGAACACGGTGTGAAGCTACCCGGTGACAGCAAGTAGGATTGCTCAATACACACGGTTCGTTTGTGTTCATCAGGAACAATGGGACACCTTCCACAGAGGGCACAAGGGACACCAGTTAGAGAGAATTGAAGTCCAAACGATATGCCCCAGTAGTCAGAGAGTATGCCCTCTCTAAACAAGTGCAGGGCTCCTGCCTGATGAGTTAAAGACCAGGCATCTCAGGACAGGAGTCTGCAGCAGCGAGAGCCTCCATGAAACTCTGAAGAGTTCTAAAGAGCGGGGATCTCCCAGCAATTGCAAAGAAATGAAAACTCAAGTTCTGCCCGTCACCTGTCGGTAAGTACCACGCCAAACCCAGACAAAGCCCTCAGATGCATTGTTCAGAAGCAAGGCTAGGGATGTGAGAGCATACACCACTAGGGAAATACCAATGAGGATGAGCCTAGAAGATCAAGAGTTCAAGACCAGCTTGAACTGTACCCTGGGAAGGGAATACAGCCCAGTCAATAGACGGCTTCTTGTCTGCCATGCGTGAAGAACGGTGGCACTTGTCTGTAATTCCAACTCTAGGGAGGTGAAGACAAGCAGATCAATTGATCAAGGTCATCCTTGGCTACATAGTGAGTCCAAAGATGGCCTTGGCTACAGGAAATATTGCCTTTCAGACACACACACACACACACAGAGAGAGAGAGAGAGAGAGAGAGAGA